>JADRCD010213353.1:2623-28765 GCA_019843815.1 Montemys delectorum
AGAGAGAGAGAGAGAGAGAGAGAGAGAGAGAGAGAGACGGAGAGAAAATGCAAGTGGATCCACGGAACTCTGTGTTCAATTAACCACAGGTCCATTAAACACTGTATTTTTGACAGAGTCTGGCAGATAATGACATACACTGAATGTACTTGGATGGTTGTCTATGAAAAGCAAGAACCACACAAGAATAAATGACTAGACTAGAGAGCTGGGGCTGTCCAGGAGTCTATGATAAAGTGTACCATGAACTGGAGCGAAAACGACTAGGCCCTCTGCTTCTGCAAGGAAAATAAACAAGAGTCTTAAGCTCTCCATCAATTACCAAGGCAACCAAAGACCTGAATATTAAGTGAATGCTTCACTCAAAACAAGCAGTTTCACAGGAGCCTCTGATGGGTTACAAAGTTTCAAACCGTACCGAGTCAGTAGATCGATACCTTGTTGCATCTTTCTTTCTCGAGTAAAGCGTTGGAGTAGTCCCTAAGAAATAAGAAACCTGACCAGAGTAAATGCAGCGGGCTGTCTCCCCAGGAAGAAAGTACATAGGTGGCACTGGCTTCATTAATTTCATTTGTCCGTAGCTGGACCTCTGGGAGTTTTCAGGTTTGGCTTCCTGAAGGATCTTCTGCAGATCTTCTGAAGACTGATCTTCTCCAAGGTCAATCTTGGTTGTCAACTTGACATACCCAGGGAGAGAGAACCTCAATTCCCTCCATCAGACGAATCTGCAGAGCATTGTCTTGATGGGTGATTTGTGTAAGAGGGCCCAGCATGCCGTGGGTGGTCCTCGGTTATATAAAAGATCAGGCTGAGCAAGTCAGTTGTAGATAGCATTAGTCGGTGGCCTCTGCTTGAGTTCCTGACTCCAGATTCCTGCCCTGAGTTTCAGTCCTGATTTGTTCCCACGCTGAAGCCTCAATACCTGGGCTTCTTTGAATCTTATTCAAGCCACAGAAAATAGATGCAGTAGGTCTAGCTCTCTCGATCACTAGCTGTGTGATCCCAGGAATTCCATTAAAGGTCTCTTGGCCTGAGTTTCCTTCTCCATAAAACAAATGATTTAGGCAAATGGCCTTTTGCTCTATGACTCTGAATAAAGTATTATGCATTGATGAGACTTCTGATTGGTTGATTTAGGTCAAGGAACTCAATTTTCTTCTGATCCATTGGAGAAGCCTCCACCACCCCTACCCACTGCTCTATTTTCGTTCCAACAGACGAGGGAGGCTCCCTCCATAATCTCAACACAAGTGTTAATATCGAAAAGTATCAAAACAAGAGACCCTTGGGCTAGTCAAGTTCACCAAGTGTCTTAGTCAGGGTTTCTTTTCCAGCACAAACATCATGACCAAGAAGCAAGTTGGGGAGGAAAGGGTTTATTCAACTTATACTTTCCATATTGCTGTTAATCACCAAAGGAAGTCAGGACTGGAACTCAAGCAGGCCAGGAAGCAGGAGCTGATGCAGAGGCCATGGAGAGATGTTCCTTACTGGCTTGCTTCCCCTGCCATGCTCAGCTTGCTTTCTTATAGAACAAAGACTACCAGCCCAGGGATGGCACCACCCACAAGGGGCCCTCCCACCTTGATCACTAATTGAAAAAATGCCTTACAGCTGGATCTCATGGAGGCATTTCCTCAAGGGAGGCTCCTTTCTCTGTGATAACTCCAGCTTGTGTCAAGTTGACACACAAAACCAGCCAGTACACCAAGTGTCTGGAGTGTTTGATTGTTTGTTTGTTTATTTTTTGAATAAGACAGATCAGAACCATGGGTTGCCTTTGCCTGTCCTGTCTCCTTAGCCCTTCAGTGTGTTTCCTGCTCTGGTCTCTGTTGCTGTTATAAACACCCTGACCAAAAGTAACTCAGAAAGGAAAGGGTGTATTTTAGCTTACAGGGTATAGTCCACCATGCAGGGAAGCCCCCAGATTCCTTCAGTTTCTGCCTTGCCTTCCCTCCGAATGAACTGTAAATCAAATGAAGCCCCAGCACTTTGAGCAGAGGCCCCAGCACTGTCCATGGTTGGTCCTCATGATGCTCTTGGCCTTGCATCAGCTCATATCCAATCTGCCTCTAGGTCTCAGGTTAATCATCCTTCCTCCCAAGAGGCCATCCACCATGCTAAAGGGCTGCATCCCTACCTCTTTCAGGCAGACCTCTGGGTTTGTCATGGCTTTTTGAGGTCACGGTGCTAGTGTGGTGGAAAGCTGTGTATCTTGGCATTCATAGCTTCTTTTGGACATGGAATGAAGCCTGTGTGCCTAGCATGGCACGAACTTATGGTTGAATAACACACGATCTAGGTTTAAGATGCTATGTGCTCCTGGACAGATGCTGTTGACAGCCATTTAAAGGAGAGGAGAGCCTAGGAGCACAGATTGGAGATCAGTTGGGGTGGATGGAAGCCAGACTATGATTATAGGCTTGAAAAGATCTGTGATGGGGGTGCCAGAAGACCAGATTCTGGGCCACTCCACCAACACATGGCTTGGAACATTACCTCAGTGCCCACTTTTCTGGTTCCTAAACCTCTTCTTACAAAATTATAGCATGTTTTGGTGGGAGGATAGCTCAGTAGTTAAGAACACTGGGTACTTTTCCAGAGAATCAAGGATTCAGTTCCTAGGACCCACATGGCTGATAGCTTCCACAGGAACGGCCTTAGGAGTACTCTTTACATACAGGGAAAAATGAAAGATACCAAGTAGTTAGTACTGAGGCTGGTCTGTTTGTTCCTAGCCTGTTGAGGACCCTCTGGGAGCTGTAGGCAGAAAAGAACTCTACAGCCGGGCGGTGTTGGTGCACGCCTTTAATCCCAGCACTTGGGAGGCAGAGGCAGGCAGATTTCTGAATTCGAGGCCAGCCTGGTCTACAAAGTGAGCTCCAAGACAGCCAGGACTACACAGAGAAACCCTGTCTCAAAAACAAACAAACAAACAAACAAACAAACAAACAAAAGAACTCTACCCTGTGCTCCAAGCCCCAACCTTATCCAGTACTTAGCTAACTATAGCACTTTTACTGGTTTAATTATTTGCTGGCTGAAAGATGTGGCTCAGTGGGAGAGAACTTGCCTAGCATAGAGGTAGCCCTGAGTTTGACTCATCATCATCCTCTTGCTCCCCCTGTCTTAGTCAGGGTTTCTATTCCTGCACAAACATTATGACCAAGAAGCAAGTTGGGGAGGAAAGGGTTTATTCAGCTTACACTTTCCACACTGCTGTTCATCACCAAAGGAAGTCAGGACTGGAACTCAAGCAGGTCAGGAAGCAGGAGCTGATGCAGAGGCCATGGAGGGATGTTACTTACTGCCTTGCTTCTCCTGGCTTGCTCAGCCTTCTTTCTTATAGAACCCAAGACTACCAGCCCAGGGATGGCACCACCCACAATGGGCCCTCCCCCTCTTGATCACTAATTGAGAGAATGCCTTACAGCTGGATCTCATGGAGACATTTCCTCAAGGGAGGCTCCTTTCTCTGTGATAACTCTAGCTTGTGTCAAGTTGACACACAAAACCAGCCAGTACATCCCCCTCAAAGAAATAATTTCTTGATTTATAAAATAAGCAAATATCTCATGGATTTTATAAAAAAAAATTGAATAGGATAACATTGAGATGAGAGCTAATCAAGGTGTGGTGGTGCAGGTAGAACCTGATCATCTGGCAGTGGTCATGTGACATGGCCAGGGTATAAGATTCTGTATGCTTCTAGGCAAGATACAATGACAGCCTTTTAGAGGAAAGTCCAGAAGCACAGGTTAGAGGTCAGCTGTGGTGGGCAGAAGCCAATCTATTAGTCTATGAAGACAGCTTGGGTAGATCTCTGTGACTTCAAGGCCAAACCCAGTCTACACAGTGAGTTCTAGATTCCAGGCCAGCCAGGACTACACAGTATGACCCTGTTTCCAAAACAAAAATGAGAGAAAAGACAGCTGGAATGTACTGAGTGCTTAGTACAACCCAGGCACTATTCTGCATCATTAGAATGTGCTTTCAGATTTCTACAAGAACTCCAGCACATCGAGGGGTCAGTGTTCTGTTATGAGTTTATTCATTTGTGGGAGGTGGGTATTGGAACAGAGGCTTTCTGTGTAGTCCAGGCTAGCCTTTGCTTAAAATCCTCCTGCCCATATTCCCAAGTGCTGGTATTTCAGGCTGAGACTTCCAGTATCCCTATCCTACTGATAGAAGAAGAAACCAGGGCCTAGAAAGATGACTCAGCGGTTAAGAGCACCGACTGCTCTTCCAAAGGTCCTGAGTTCAGATCCCAGCAACCACATGGCTGTTCACAACTGTCCGTAACGAGATCTGATGGCCTCTTCTGGAGTGTCTGACGACAGCTACAGTGTACTTACATATAATAAATAAATAAGTCTTTAAAAAAGAAGAAAGGGGGAAGGAGGAGGAGGGGAAGAAGGGGGAGGAGAAGAAGGAGGAGGAGGAGGAGGAGGAAGAGAAGAAGAAGAAGAGGAAGAAGAAGAAGAAGAAGAAGAAGAAGAGGAAGAGGAAGAGGAAGAAGAAGAAGAAGAAGAAGAAGAAGAAGAAGAAGAAGAAGAAGAAGAAGAAGAAGAAGAAGAACAAGAAGAAGAAGAACAAGAAGAAGAAGAAGAAGAAGATCTCACTTAAGGCCCCACACCGGTCATCCTTAATCTGCACAGCCTTGCCCCTTGTTTCACCACTCAATACACTGGTACTGGCATCTTCTCCCTCCTCAAATGGGGCACTGGGAGCAGTGCCCGGCATGAAGGAGACACTCCCTAAATACCCATCCTCAGCCACTTTTCAGGAGACCATTAGCTGGTCCTCTGGAGAGCTGTTTTCCTGCCTGTGATAAATTAACACTGGTAGCCAACTTCTTTGGGGGTGATTTTGCCCTGAGCTCTGGGTCACTATGTGTGCGTGCCTATGAGTGCCAGTGTGTGACTGCTAATGGTTCTCTGTAGCCAGCTGCTTTTCCCACCCCAGCTATTCATAAGTGCAATGAAGTATCCTCTTTATGAACAGAGCTTGAGCAGAAAGCTGCGCTGCATAAAAGATGTTTGCAGGGTGTGGGCCGTTCTCGGAGGTTTGGCACTGATGAGCCGTAGCCAGCAAGGCCATGGGCAGGACGGTAAGGACACATTCAGGGAACATTTCGCTCCAGAGTCTGTGGCCTGTGCTCAAAAATTATAAGGAGCTGATCCACAAGTGCCTCTGGCTGTAGATTTTAAAGGTATCTGGGAGAGTGGAGCCCGTGAGTCACATGCAAATGACTTAGCAGAGAGATTTTTATTAGTTCAAAAAAAATACAATCCAACATTTTCCGTTTTCTTGTTTTCAAAAAGCCCTGATTAAAAGAGAAGGAAGTTTGTTGCTCGTTTGTTTGTTTGTTTGTTTGTTTGCTTCTGATTTTTTCCCCCAAGATCTTTCCACCTACAGGCTGGAAGAAACTGCATAAACCATGCGATCTGACCCCAACCTATTCTAGGAGAGAGCCAGATCTGAGGCTGGCAAGCCTGGGCCAGAGCAGATAGTGGTCTAAAGGGTTTTAAAGAACAAATCAGTCCAACTCCCCCAAATGCCTGTCCTTTTACAACACAGTCACCCTTGGTGCCTGAAGCCACGAGGCTGGGATGCTCACTAGCCTCCGCAAGGTCTACATCCCTCTAAGGGGTATGGACCGCCAACAGGAGTTTTTACATAGAATTTGAGCGTATGTGGCTCCCACACTGTGAACATCTCTCCCACGAGAGAATTCTATAACCTGGTTCTGTGCAAACACTTTGGCTCTGGGCCAAAGACTGGGCAGAGAAGAAACAGCGGAAGACTCCACAGCTATACTCCGTGTTCTAGAACCCTGGACTTTTCCTGCTCCCATGACTCTCAAAGGCACCCAGCACTTTACTCAATCAGCTCAAGCGTTCCCCAAGGGTGACCTTTCCCTCCACCCAGCAAAGTAGGCAGCCAGAGTCAGGTCCTCTGGCTCATAGTGTCACTACCCTGCCTCCGTAGCCTCCTCCAAGCAAAGCACATGGCAAATTAGAACCAGGCGGCCCTTTGCTGCATTAGGACCCCTCCACAGCACAGGTGATCAGAGACTGGAGCCCAAGGAGATTCTTGTCCATCGCAAAGCCCAGATTTCAGTTCAGTCATGTGTGTCGAGTTGTCTGCTTTAGAATCTTATCTTCCTTTAGTGTCAGAGCCCTCCCCCACCTGCCTCCAGCTTCTACCTGGCTTCCAAGGGCTCCCTTCTGTCTTTCGAACTGATCTCATCATCTCCCACTACCCCTAAGCCGATACCTGCCCCGCCCTGCCCTCCCCTGCTCTCCCCTGCCCTCCCCTGTCCTGCCCACAAGGTACCTACTCCACTGTTCACAAGGCCCAGCTCACAGGGTCTGGGCCCCAGAACCTTCCCCATCCCCATAGGATGCTGCTTTTGCCCATCAGCCAATTATTCAATACTGCCACACTAGTGAGTGTAAGTCACCGTGATTTCCTTGGGCATATCTTTGTACCTGGACCCTGAGGTTCTCCAGTTGATGATGGCAACGTGGGCTGCATCTTGTGTCATACCACGAGGTACTGTCACCCAGGCAATGGTTTTTGCTTAGTAGGTGAAAATTCTTCTCCAGTGTCCAGCTTTGCTTTTCCGTGTAGCCCACATCACTAAGCAGAGCCTCTGGGTCAATGCCTGCCCTCCTGCTGCCCCGTCCCCTGCCCCCCTTGGAACCCTCCCCCCACCTGGTCCTCACCTTCTCTCATCCTTGACCACTCTTTCTCTTCTCCTCCATGTTAATGGTCCATCATCATGAAGTTGCATTTTGGTCTTAGGGTCTATTTGCTATTTCATGCAACGTTGATGGTCGCCGTTCGTCCTTCTTACTCCCTGTCTTCTTGCACAAAATCCAGCTACTTTGAATTGTTTAAAATGTACAAACTTTCAGTCTTGCTTAAAATCTAGAAATGTATATGATTGATTGTCCAAGAAAATCACTAGTGGTTGCTATATATAAAAATGAAAAATGTTTAAATGTTTTTATTACTTACTTTTATGTGTAGGACTGTTTCACAAATTGTATGTCTGTCCCTGCATCACATGAGTACAGTGCCCCAGAGGTCAGAAGAGAGCATTGGATCCCTTGTTACTGTAGTTACAGACAGTTGGGAGCACCATGTGAGTGCGGGGAACTGAACCCAGGTCTTCTGAGAGAGCAGCAAGTGTTCCTCTGTGCTGAGCCATCTCTCCAGCCCCTAGACTTCAACTTTAAAGATAACATATGTCACTGTGAATTCCCCAGGATAACCACATCCCTCCTGATCAGCAGTCCTCAGGGAATAGATGAGATACAGATTTTGATTTGGATGTAGATCCAGCATGCAGGCCAGAAGGGTTCTCATGCTCTTCACTCCACCCAGCCACACCTCCCGATGGCATCTGAGGAAGCAGCCAGTCCCAGGTCAGCCAGTGAGGCTGTCTGAGTTCCCTTTTTCCTTTTCTGCCTCAAGCCGAGCCAACCCACAGGAGAAATCGGGGCCCCGGTAATCAGGTAGGCAAGGAGTCGGCGAAAATGACACACAGACACCGACACAAGGGAGTGTTGAATCTGAGTGTAATTTTCTCAAAGTAAGCATCAGGCTTAAATGGTCATTACAGAAGACAAAAGGAAGTTAGATAATACACCAGTCAAGGTACATTGTGGCTGTGTCTGAAGCACAATGGTTCTATAGAAAAGTATATACATGTAAATTGACAGGAACTAAACAGTGGTTACAACTGAAAGAAAGTCAGCCTTATCTAAGGTCAGCTTAATCTTAGAAGCCAGGTGTAGATAGTTTCCATTCTAGTCTACTGTATAACCCGTGACCAGCCAGTCCTTAGTAAACACCCAACTATGCTATCCTCTGGGCTAGCAGAAGTATGCCCCAGGGGTCCCATTGTTGCTAACCTTACCAAGAACAAAAAAATAATCTAATTCCTGGGAGTAACTCAGCTGCATTTCTAATGTGGTCTGCCATACATGACTGTAATGAGGATTCTTAGTTGAACTTGCCCTGGGATAATTAACTTTTATTCAGTAAACTCCAATGCCCGACCTCCTTCACTATCTCCCTAACGATGCTGGAGGCAATTAGTCTGAATGGGTAACATTCTTTACGAAATTACAAGCCGAGGATCGGCTCTGCATTGACTAGGATTGATTGGTTGGAACATTGGTAGGGGCCAGAAAACAATGTCCAATTTAGCTTAACTATTAGTCAAATCATTCCAGAGGGCACCTTTATACCTAATAATAAAACGATACAGAAAGAAAGCATTCGAGGCCCTCCATCGACTATCACAAGGAAAAATCTGGACCATATCCATGTTAGGCGATGCCAAGGGGCTCCAGGAGACTAGCTTCCTTGAAACTTTATGCCTCAGGACTGCTGTCACACAGACTCCACTAGAGTGGGTGTGGCACTCTTCCCTTCCCTTTCTTTCCCTGTAGAACATAGATCTTCCTAGAAGTGTATAAGTAATTAAATGATGAATGGCTACCCATTCACAACGTGGAAACTTAGATGCTGACTCACCCTAGGGTGCAGAGTATCATGGATGCTAGCAGTAAGGTGGGGGAACTGGAGCCGCCAGCTCTAGATCCACCCATTCAACAAGCCAGGGGACCTGAAGTATTCAGAAATACTCTTTAAAAGATACAATGTAACAACTCCTTAGACAGCACTACTTTAGAGTGTGTGGAAGGATGAAGAGTCAGGTTTGTGCAGATAGAGTACTTTACCTACTGGACACAGTCTGCTATGAGTTTCACTGTGCAAAATGAGATGGTAGGGAGATCGGAATTTAAAAGTCTGAAGGATTCCCGCCTTCTCAGACCCTCAGGGGATGTGGTCTCTTTAACAGGAACCCAAGTAGATTCACTGATGTAACAAGGCAGCTACAGAGTTTATTTGTGACTATTTTAAGAAAACAGTCTTGAGTTCTGTGGCATTTGTATATAGATTGATGGGAGTGGGGAAGGGGTGGAGATATGCACACATAGGCGTGTACTTTTGCCCCCTGGTGTTGGCAGGAAGTAGTTTCAGGATCCTTTAAGAAACTCCATTTCATAGATGCTCAACTCCTATGGTGTTCACCTAGTCCCTGCACCCTCCACCTACTTACACCCTCCCATGATGTATCTATTAAGATGTGAACACTAGGTAAATTGTCACACTGTATTAACAAAATAATGTTAAAAGCCTATGTGGTTCAGTACAGACACAGTTAGGGGGCAGGGTATACCTATGTACAGGGGCACCCATGAGCACAGGTGCAGAGGCCAGAGGAATATGACCAGTGTTGGCTCTATAAATTCACCTCTTTACTGAATCCAGAGCTAGACTGCTCTCTGCCCTCCAGCTTGGCTATGCCTGGCTTTGACATAGGCACTGTTAATTCAACCTCAGCTACTGCCCACATTGTGATGGCTCATTGCGGTTGCCAAGTCAACTACACCTGGATCTGTTAAAACCCAAGCAGTTGGGTGTGACCACAAGGGATTTTCTTGCTTAGATCATTTGAGGTGGAAAGACCCACCCTAAAGCTCAGCCACATCTTCTCTTGGCAGCCCTCATAAAGGGAAGGAAGAAGGAGGAAGCTTTTGCGTTTTGCCTGCTTGATTCCAATGAAGACCACTGGAGGCATCCAGCCTGCTGCCCCCAAACTACAGATTCTTGGCCTTTTTTGTTATATATAGATTCATTCCACCAGTCCTGTTCCTCTAGAGAACCCTGACTAATACACACTGCATATACTCTTACCCACAAAGCCATCTCCTCAGACTCCTCAGATACACTTTTTGCCATATATTTTTACCTGTGGTTGATTGAGTTTGAAGGTGAGGACTTACGGATATGGATGACCAACTAGAATATCAAATAAATATACATATATAAAAGGTGTAGAAGAGTTTGGAGACTCCTAATTTAGGGAGGGGCAGCCAATGGGGAAGGTTACAAGGCACACCCTAGGTTCACAGTCCCCACTTCTAGCACAGGGTGTAAAATACGAGAGAATCTTAGGATTCCAAATGTCTGTAGAGTTTTCAGGTTAAAGAGGCCTAATCCCTGTTGATATCTCTGACACATGGCCCTGACAAGGGCTGGCCATTGATAATAGCCTCCAGTTTTGGGCCACGGAGGTAACTGCTATTTCTTGCAAGCTGGCATCGGATTCTCAAGGTTCCCATAAGTGCTCTGATTTGATGTAGAATAAGATCTGTAGGATTCAACAGCTGGACAATGAGAGGATTTCTCTTCCTATATCAGCTGTTCTCACCTTTCCTAATGCTGCAGCCCTCTAATACAGTTCCTCGTGTTGTGGTGACCCCCCAACCATAAAATTATTTTTGTTGCAATTTCATAACTGCAATTTTGCTACTGTAATGAATCATAATGTAAATATCTGATATGCATGATACCCAACATTCGAACCCTTGAAAAGATCATTTGACCCCCAAAGGGGTGGAGATCCATAGGTTGAGAACCACTGCGCTATATTGTTGGGACTTTTGTTTGTTTGTTTGTTTGTTTGTTTTTGTTTTTTTCAAGACAGGGTTTCTCTGTGTAGTCCTGGCTGTCCAGAACTCACTCTGTAGACCAGGCTGACCTCGAACTCAGAAGTCCACCTGCCTCTGCCTCCCAAGTGTTGGGATTGAAGATGTGCGCCACCACTGCCTGGCTGTTGGGACTTATTATCAGAGATCTGGCTGCTCTGTATCTGAAGTGATTTTGCAGGGGCAGCCTGATAGACTTACTCATCAGCTCCTGGTACTGTTTGTGATCCAAACCAATTAATGGGAATATAACACAAAAAGGCATTAAGGACCTTGGTCTGCGTATTGAAGGGGGCATGAGGCACACTTCGGTGGGCTCCAAAACCTCAGTTCCCTCATGGTTTATACTAGCCATGTGGCACAATACAAGAGCAGATTTTTTAAAATATTTATTTTTTATGTGTATGAGTGTTTGCCTATATGTGTGTATGTAGGTGCACCAGATATATTCAGTACCCTCTGAGACCAGAAGAGGGCATCAGATCCCCCTGGACCCTAGAGTAACAAACGATCGTGAGCTTCCATGTGGGTGCTGAGGACCAAACCTATGTCCTCTGCACAAAGACATTAAACGTTCTTAGCCACTCTCCAGCTCAGGAGCATACTTTTATCAGGTGACTCACGAACATACAAGCAGGATGCACACCCTTCTATCAGCTCTCAGTAAGTATTAAACACTTACTTTTGAGGGGGAGTAGCCACTCCCTTAGATAAGCATTTCTGTTACATGAGAATAAATAGTTCTAAAGCTTTGTAAACTTGGAGGTGTAGTGGTTTTGTTTGGTTTTGGGTTTTTTGTTGCTGTTTATTTTGTTTTGTTCATGGTGGTAGTAGATTTTTGTTGTTATTGTTTGTTTGGTTGGTTGGTTGTTTCAGTTTCTTTGTGTAGCTGTGGTGGTCCTGGAACTGGTTCTATAGACCAGGCTGGGCTAGAACTCAAAGAGATCGTCGCCTGCCTCTGCCTCCCTAGTGCTGGGATTAAAGGTATGCACCACCATTGTCCGACTGGGTGTGAATTTTTAATAAGCATCTTTCCTTAGTTAACTCTTTTCCTGTGAGATGGAATTCTTGCCAAGCCATGCTGTTAGCTTTCACCTGGTACTCACAGAGTTAAGGCTAGACCAGGCAGGACCAGGGCCAGGGCCTCATGGGGTGGGGGTGGGGACTCTAAAAAGCCGAACAACGATCCTACCAGCCAGTAGTGTTTCCAGCTATGGCCAGCAGGGGGCAGCTTCTCCCTGTCTAAGCGGAAAAATCTCTTCCAGACTTTTCTCAGAGATTGCGGGTTTAAATGGAGCTTGCAGAAGAGCAGACCCTCCCCCACAAGGTGGAAGTAAATCTTTTCTTAGCCTTTGGCTGTGTAGAAAGCAATGGTGAAAAAGCTACGGTTCCATTCCCAGAGGTTCTTCACTCAACCCTGATGGTGCTTCCTCTCCAGGACGTGGCCATCAGCACCTGAAAGATAAATTTTCCCATCCCTGGCTGCCAGAGAAGTCTTTGGGTTTAAGGCAGAAGTCCTGGCAGCGGGGATCAGGGGACAAACCGAGGCAGGTGGGTGGCATCCGAGTCTGCTCCTGCACACTTCCGCCATGCCTCACCCCCTGGAGGCTGAGAGTCCAGCTACCTTTGGTCTTTCCTCCCTCCTGTAGCTGGAAGCCTCTGCCTTCCTTCATGAAAAGATGTTTTTGTATATCTACCTCAGCCATTAGCCAAGGAGTCACTTGAATTTGCTCCTGTCCATCTTACAGTACACTGAGTCCAGCTTTGCTGTTCTGCCCTTGACTTAGGGGAGGTGAGGGAGCGGGGCGCATTTTTCTTGTAGCCATTTTATCTTTCAGGAATAGGAGCAAAAGGCCCTGGTGCATGGTAACTGGTCCAATGATTCTGGGGCCACAGTCCTATCCTGGGGAAGGAACTGGCCCTTGTCATCCCTCTGACGGGGAGTGACAATGTGTCTATTTGAAGGGACCGGGCACACACCTGCTGGTGAGCCACTCCTCCCAACTCCCCTGGAAAAAAGCCACGTTTCCCTCCACGTGTTGAAAGTGCTGACAGAATGTGTGACTGCAGAGCCTTGCATGCTAGAAGCAAGAAAGCACCCAGAAAGGTCCAGTTCTGTCCAGCTTGCCACTTGACGCTTAGCTTCAGCTACCAGGAGACTAGGCTGAGTCCCCTCCTGCAGAGGCTGGGTGTCCCTGGTTTGTAAAAGTACCACATGGGTACTTCTGCTCCTGAGAACAGTGATGTGGGGTTTGGCCAGTCCCCCCATAGTGTGTAATCTCTGGGGGTTATGCTGATTTGTCGGAGAGGGAAGGTGGGAGGAAATTCCAGGGTTGGTATGTAGCCAGAAATCTAAAAATAGTTTCTACTCAGCAAAGGAGAGGGACAGCAGTTTCTCTATCTGGAAGGAGCTAAAGTCAATGAAACAGCCACAAGGTGGTGGCAGCAGGATCCCAGAGATCATATGCTCTCCTTAGGGACAGAGATCCTGGAGCCCAATTAAGCTGAGCTCTGTGTCCCCTTCTGGGGTTCTGGATCCCATCCATCAGCTCTATGGCACGAGGTGGGCCTCATGTGGATGGAGCCTTAGACTCCCCACTTGCAGCAGGGAACTACCCAGGCCTGAGGCCAGAGGCCAAAGGAGGAGGCTGTGTTAGAGAATTCCAAGTGATCCCATAGGAAGTCAGCTGCCAGCACACACACACAGGATCTCTCTGGTACCCTGTAACGAGGGCTCTGCCAACATCACCTTATTGCATCACCAAAGCTTCGTAATATCCCTCACGTGACATCCAAGGAACCAGAGACCCGTTCAGAGGGCAAGTTGCCCGAGACTGCAAAGCTAGCAAACTGCAGAGCTAGTCAATAACTGTCCCCTTCCTGTGTCACATTTTGTTCCTAGCTAGCCACAAAATGATCTGGCATTTTCTACCACCCAGTCAGGCACTGCGATGCCACAGTCTCACAGCAACAGGACTGGTTACTCTTTATTGTCAATGTGACACAAACCAGAGTCACGGGGGGGGGGGGGGGGGGGGGAACGCCACTTGAAGACCCGCCTCCATTCTGTTGGCCTCTAGGGAATTGTCTTGATTGATGATTGACAGAAGAGGGCCAAGCCAACTGGAAACGGTACTATCCCTAGACAGATGGGTGTGGGCTATATAAGAAAGGTATCCAAGCAGGCCAGAGAGAGCAAGTGGCATTCCTCCACGGTTTCTACTCTTAAGTTCCTGCCTGGAATGCCCGCCTTGGTTGGCCTCCCTCAGAGACAGAGTGTAACTTGCAAAGGAAATAAATGCTTTCCCCCCCCCCCCCAAGTTTATCTCAGCAACAGAAAGCAAAGCAGGACAAGGACCAAATGGGCACAACCTTTCCTCCTGTATCAGCTGAGTTGCTCAGTGTTTTGTCAGTGACAGAAAACTGACCCACCCAGCAAGCTAGTGAGCAAGCAACCAGATGAATCCAGCTGTCAGGAAACGTACCAAACTAGCATGGCGAGGCACGCTGTGATCCTGGTGCTCATTCAAGGATATTCAAGCAGTATATCCTTACGATTCATCTTCAGTTTGGGATGCATGTAGGGCTGATCAGAGAACTACAGATTTGCATGAGGCACTGAGCACCTGACTTCCCTGGCGGGTGGCTGGCACCTGCCTGTCTGAGTGTCCTCAGTTCATCCTTGGGCTGAAAAGTTGGCTGTATGGCTGAGCCCAAGGTCAGAAAAGGAGGGGGCTCTTAGGCCCCAGGATACATCATTAAATAAGGATACATTTAATAAGGATACATTTAATACAAATACCTTAAGTAAGGCTTTGCCTCCAGAATTAATAGGATGGGGAGTTTGGGGAGGGAGCCATGCTACAGGAATTTGAAGGTTACAATGCCCAGGAGTACCAACCTAGGGGAAGAGGGTAGGGGAGGAATTTTTTTGCAATCAGAGGCTTTAGGAAAAAAAAAAAAACACCCCCCTTTATAACAAACTGGTTCACCAGCCGTTCTCTGCCCAGCTGATAGTCATTCCTGTCTGCCTGGCTGATATTCATTCCTGCAGAATTGTAAAACAGAGACTGTTTTGTGTTCCTACTCTCTTAAATTTATTATTACAGAGTGAGGGGTCTTGTTTCTTGCACTAAAGAGGCTGAAGCAAGAGGGGCCTGAAATTGAGGCCAGCCTGGGCTGCAAAGAGAGACCCTCACCACTTCCCCAGGAATGAGAAGGCAGAGGCAGAAAGGATGGGAGTCAGAAAAAATAGCCTAGAAGCAAAAGGAATGGTACACCAGGCCAAGCTGACTCCAAGAATGGACCGGCCCAGGCAGGGCTGGGCCAGGTCGGGTAGTTGTGGAAGCAGGATGACCTTTCTGGGGAAGCAATTCTGAGCTGCTCCTAAGCCACTCAGACAACCACCCAGAAAGCACTACTCTTAGAGCATCCACAGCAGACCATCCAGGCCACCAATCCAGCAAAAGCGCAGGTGGGGTTGGTCTGAGGCAGGGCAGCCATTGCAGCCCAACAGTCAGTCCTGGAGAAGACTGCCACAGAACAGGCCACAGAGGACCAGGAGGCGAGCCAGCCCACAGGTTGTTCAGTGTCCAGTGACAAAGGACGTGGCTCACACTGGAGGGCAGCATGGAGGAAGTGCTCTGTGGCTCAAGACCCTTGAGATGGGTCAGAGCTTCCCGTGGAAAGGAGGGCTGAGGGGGGCAGGGACAAAGGAGGGTACCCAGAGCTGCACTCGTGTGAACCTCTGTCCTCAGGCAGGCACTCTGCTCATCCTAGATGGGGGAAGGATCCTCCTGAAACACTCCCGAGAGGGACTGAGGCTGCCTGCTTCTGGGGAGAAGCCACTGCCAGCTCTACCTAGGTAGCCTCCCTCTGTCTGCCACACGCCTCCGGAGAGCAAGAGGACGCCCTAGAGTCACAGGAGATGAGGATGTTGGGAGTGACCTTCGAAGAAGAGCCACCCAAGATGTACTGCCAGATGAAGGGCTCAGGGCTCCTTAGAGACCTGAGAGATAGGAGGAGCAGGCTGTCCCCAAAGTCCTACAGGATAAACGCTTGGCCTCCAGGTGGCGCTGTTGGGTGGACTGAAAACTTCAAGAGCTGGATTCTCGTAGGGATTAGGTTATTAGAGGTGAACCTTTAATGGTAGTTAGAGGGTCTCTGTTCCTCTTCTCTCCCCTCTTCCTACCCCCACCCTCTTTTCCTCTCTTTCTTCTTCCTGGCTTGTGACTTACACTTTGTTTTGCTACATGCCCCTGACATGATACACTATGCTCTCCAACTCCTGGTCTGGCAGGCCAATCTCCAGAACCGTGAACCCAAATAACCCTTTCTCTTTCTAAGTTAGTTGCCTCGGATCTTCCATCATAGCACTATAAAGCTGAGAAATATAAGACCTACCAAATCGGCAATGACTAGGTAGCCTTTGTCGAGTCAGAGGACCAGCCCTGATGTAGACGAACTCAATCTATTGAAGACCAGGACCACCTGTAACCTCCAAGTGAGGTCAGCTCTCCATCGCTCTCAGCAGGCAAGCCTCCTGCCTTCCCTCCCCTCCGCAGCCCTTCTGTGCTCCCACACCTCCTCTCCCCCCCCTCATCCATCTCTCCTGCTGTGACACCAATTCATTTCAGGAAGGTGCTGGGAAAGCTGGCTCCAAAGTCTCCCTTGAACTTCATTAAAAAGTAATTAAATTTTTAAAAGCCGTTGTTCAGTTGTGGAAGGGTTGACCTGGTTGGGAGATGTTGAGCCAGCAGATGACAGCCATGTCAACTGGCTCTGCTGGCCCAGGGCCCTCCCTCCATAAAGCAACCACAGACCCAGATGGCATCCTCACACGACCAGATCAGACCCCGTGCCAAACACTAGAAATGCCAGCTCCTGACGTCTCCTCTAAGGGCCCTGAGAAGTGGGTAAATACCATGACAGCCTGGGACAGCAGTGAATGGATCTTGTGGGGGCCTTGACAATGGGAAGGCCAGAAAGAGAAGCAGGGGTTCCAACTGGATCTCATATCTCAGCTGTTTGCCTTGTTTGATTCCCAAGGGCTCTCAGGCTTCACGTCTGTTCTCAATCTATCCTCTGGGATAAGCACAGGGCGAGCCTTCTATTGTTTCAAAAAGCGGGATGATATAGCGATTGAGTGGAATGTGTCAGAAACTCAGACACCAGCTCAAAGGGGCTTACACTGACCTCAGGCAGTACCCGTCCATCCGTAGATGATAATGTGCTGGACCTTTACATGCCCACAGGTCTATACAAAGCGAAGGGATTTCGTTTTACAGCCACCACCATCATTGGCTCAGTCAAGGAGTGTCCATGGATGCTAGGACTGTCACCAAAGGTGGGGAAGACGCACATGTGACCTTAAAGTGACTCCCACGATTTTGGATGAAATTTCTCTCCCAATGGTTTCTCTTCTGAAATTGGTCCCAATGTCATAGTATTGATGACCTTTAAGAGGTAGAGTCTTGTAGGAAGTGATTAAGTCATGGGAACATAGCACTCTAGGGGACTAACATCCATCTTTGAGGGAGTAAGACAGATCTTATGAACTAGAGTTTCCTGTTACAAAATAAACCTGGCACCTCTGCTTGGTCTTTCTTTCCCACTTGTTTCCCCTGAAACCCTCATCGGAAGCTGGCCAGATCCCGATCTTGAACTTCGTCACCCCACCCCATCTATGAGCCAAAACAAATGTCTTTTCTTCATAAGGCATTAAAGCCTTGGGTAATTTGTTATAGCATCCAGCATAGAACTGGATTCGGAGAAGATGCAGGCTGGGATGATTGATTCTAGGATGTTCTACATATCACCTTCCATGTTGTCAATATGCCAGGCAGCAGGATAGGGGCTGGATACATATGGTGAATGTGATATTGTCTTTGTCTCTATCTTCTTCTGAAGTCTCTTTCTAGACCCCACTGCCCATTTCTCATTGCCTCTACAATGTAACAGACACCATTCTCAGGGAAGGACTGGCTGTGAGCACTTGTTAGAGAGGGGTAGCATGGCTGACTATGGAGCTGGTTATCCTCATGAGCCTCCTAGAGTAGGGGAGGGGTGTCTCTTCATTAGGGGCTTTAGTGGAAAGGCATAGGAGGGTCGCAGAGGGAGATGGAGAGGAAATGTGGCAAAGTGCTAATTAATTGGCAATTCTAGCTGATCGTTCTGTTTGCTGGGCTAGGTTTCCAGGTTTTCTGTGGATTTAAAACAGTGATTGGGTAGGCAAGCATGTGCAATTGTTGGGGAGATGCTGGTGCTGGTGAGATTATAGGCCCGCTGATGCAACCTGAGTCCAAAGTAGAGGACAGTCTAGGCCAGTGGTTCTCAGCCTGTGGGTAGTGACCACACACACACACACACACACACACACACACACACACAGGTGTCACATATCAGATATCCTGCATATCAGATATTTACGTTATGATTCATAAGAGTAGTAAAATTAGAGTCACAAAGTAGCAACGAAATAACTTTATGGTCGGGGGGTCACCACAACATGAGGAGCTATATTAAAGGGTCCCAGTATTAGGAAGGTTGGGAACCACAGCTCTAGAAAGAGACTTCAGAAGCCGATAGAGACAAAGACAATATCGCATTCGCCATATGTATCCAGCGCCTATCCTGGTGCCTGGCATACTGACAGCATGGAAGGTGATGTGTAGAACATCCTAGAATCTACAGCCTTGGGAACTGGAGGGGAACTAACAGAGGGCTCACCTGCAGAAACCTAGACCAGAGAGGTAAAGAAGTCTGCCTGAGATAAAACAGCAAACTATCACTCAGGACAAAAACATACACCTGCGCCCGGACCCCAGGTACACATACAGATGTGCCCCTTGCCTGGAGCATCCACAGTGCTACAGAAGTGCAGGTGGTACCCCACAGCTGTGCCTCTTACTGGCTGCCTGATTTCTCCAGCCTGACACAGTTTCTCTGGCAGAAAGCAACTGGCCAGTGGGCTGACTCCTTCAGCAACAACTAAAATCCCCCGCTGGGCTCAGGGGATACCTTCAGGAAGGACATTCCATTTGAGCCTGGCTTTGTCCTCTTAGTCATGGCAGGTTAGTAAGCCAGCTGGTAACCCAGGCAACCTGAGAGGCCCTCCTGGGTAATTCAGGCCTTGGAAGTGCAGAGCTTTTCTGCGACAGAATTTGGGTGGGAGAGAAGAAGGGTGGAGGAGGTGAGACTTTATGTCAGAACAGATTTTTTTTTTCTTAATGGTTTTTAGAGACAGGGTTTCTCTGTGTAGTCTTGGTGTCTTAGTCAGGGTTTCTATTCCTTCACAAATATCATGACCAAGAAGCAAGTTGGGGAGGAAAGGGTTTATTTGGCTTACACTTCCACATTGCTGTTCATCACCAGAGGAAGTCAGGACTGGAACACAAGCAGGTCGGGAAGCAGGAGCTGATGCAGAGGCCATGGAGGGATGTTACTGGCTTGCTTCCCCTGGCTTGCTCAGCTTGCTGTCTTATAGAACCCAAGACTACCAGCCCAGGGATGGCACCACCCACAAGGCTCCCCCCTCTTGATCACTAACTGAGAAAATGCCCCACAGAGAATCTCATGGAGGCATTTCCTCACCTGAAGCTCCTTTCTCTGTGATAACTTCAGCTTTGTGTCAAGTTGACACACAAAATCAGCCAGTCCACTTGGCTATGCTGGAACTCACTCTGTAGAACAAGCTAGGTTTGAACTCAGAGATCCACCTACCTCTGCCTCCAAGTGCTGGGATTAACGGTGTGTACCACCACTGCTACCATCGAGACCCCCCCCCCCCCATACCCTGGCTAGAACAGGTTTTGTTTTGTTTTGTTTTTAATTTCAAACCATGGAAACAGATGTCTGTGGTCTGAAAGACAAGCACAGTTTTTACATGGTCAACAGCACATTGTCCCACAAGCTCAGGCTCCAGTTACTCTCCATGAAAGCACTCAGCCAAAGAGCCTTGAGGTCCTTACTGCTCAGTGATTCCTGAAACACTTCCAAGCATCTCCCAGCTCCCAACGCTCTGAGGAGGCATCAGCTGAGCCGGACACAGCCAAGGCTCCTTGAACATCCCCGGATCTCAGCCTCGGGATTCTCTTTTGGAGGTCTAAATAGTTACTCTAGCTGGTTCGATGTTCTGGGGGTCTCTCATTCCCAAACCACCAGGCCATTAACGTGGGGATCTCGTTCCTCACATGATGGTGACTGAGAGACTTCTAATCTCATATGCCTCTGAGTCGTGTCCTATGAGGGTTGGCCTCATCTCAGAGGACTGTGCAAGGCACAGAGGAGAAGAAAAATGATATTCTAAGCCTTGGCCTGCTATGGGAACCTGCTATGAAGGGAGGGTCTCCCCACACCTGCATCTCCCCCACCCCCAAGCCACAGTTCTGAGTCCATCCACGTCTTGCTTTGCTGCCCGCAGTGTTTCCTGGCCTGATTGCTTCTAATGCCTCCCCAGGGTTGTTGAGGCTGTCTGACCAGAGCTGCCTGGATCCTGAGCTAAGCATCAAAGCACAGTGGTGGAGAACAATGTTCCTGTTAACATGGGAGGCCTGCGCCTGAGAGTAGCACCCCACCCTGAGCCAGCGCAGGCTCCGTCTGCCTTGGTTTATGACTGAGGCCCCCAGCAGGCTCTGCCCCAGCCTGTGATGTATAAGGTGTGACGGGGACAGCAGTATTGTAGCCGCAAGCATGCTTCCTAGAATACAGAGGAGGAGCCCTGTTCAGACCCGCACGCAGGCCCTCAGAAGCAGCCTCAGAGCCTTGGGTCGATCCCTGTAGGAAGACCATCCGAGCTGCAAATGGCTGGTTTTCAGCTGTCACCTGGATGTAAAGGAATGTCTGCTGATCCCAGAAAGGATATGCAGGGCAAAGAAGCAAGCCCATCCGCAAGGAGCTTAGTAAATCAATTTCCAGGAGCATGGGAACCAATTGTACCATTGGAACCAATGGCAGCTGCATCACCAGAAGTCCCTCCCCAGCATGGGGACAACTCCATCCTTAGAGTCCCCCTCCTTCTCAGCCTGTACATCACAGCTCTCCCTCTCCAGCAACCCATCGACCAATCCATCACAGGCTTCTGCTGAATTTGTTGCCATGACTATGGACCAAGGTCTCCTGTAGGTCACCATGGCCACTCCACTTTATAGCAGTAATTTTGGAACTCCCCCAAGACGGCCGTGTGAAGATGGCAGCTCCCCTCACGGTACCTGACAGGGACTTCTGAAACATCCAGGATACACTGGCCATATTCACCTTTGCTGGTTGGCAGGAGTACTTATCTGGAGTCCTTCTGAGGGCTCTTGAGAGGAGCTAGGGGAATTTTGATGGGCTGTATAAGGTTAATTGAGGAACAATCGTTATCTGGAAGCAGGGTCTGGTTGTGCTTGGGAGAATATAACCTGAGAGACTTTTGTTACATCTGAACAGTCTTTCTTGGGTTCTAAAATTGTAACATTTTAGGAATATGGATGATTGGGGAGGCGCTTAGCAAATGGTTAGAGGAGCGTCTGTAAGTCTTTGGGGGTTGGTCTGGAAAGGCTGAGAGAACTTGGCTTTTTCTTCCCAAAGGGGGACTTAGACTGTCAAGGGGACTTAAACAGTCAAGCAGTCAGGGGGAGTGAGGAACTGGCAACTGGGCGTCCCGGGACGGGGACAGCAAGTAACAGAGAGCTTTGAAGAGAAGCTAGAAGAAAGCTGAGGCAGGCATTGCAGGAGGGATCAGTGGAGTTGAGGAGAGAGCTTGTTGGATGACCTTGACCCAAGTATTGGGAGCGTAGGGTTTATTCAGAGTTTGAAGTCTGAGGATATCTGGACACTTATAATTTAGGGGAGGCAGTTGGCCATAGGGAACAGGAGCCAAGGGTGATCTTGAGGAAACAGAAACAGGAGGGTGATCTCAAGGGAGCAGGAACCAGAGGGTGAGAATGAATATTGGTAACGGAGGAGTCAGTCTGATGGGGCTGTCTGACAGGATAGGGCTGCTATCGGGAACCTTGAAGACAGCTCAAGACACCCCAACACCATGTTCTCAGCACAAGGAGACTGTTTGCCACAGAGGGACGGAGGCAGGGATACGGGACAAAGACCGGAGATAAAGAGGGAGGAAGGGGAGAGAAGGGGGAAGGGAGAGGAGGAGACAAAGGACTGGCTCTGTTTAGAGAGGAGCCAGATGTGGCACATAGAAAAATGGTGGTTTATAAAGGTCAAATGGGGAACCCTGTGTTAGGATGAGGTGTTTAACTTTAATTGGGCATGTTAATTAGGTGAGGCAATGGGGACTTTTGCTTGCTGGACTTCAATATTTTTATTGAGGCTGGACCTTGGTAGTCAGCCTCAGGAAGAAGAGGCGGCCAAATAAGGGAATAGACCTTGGGAGTTACCTTTAGGAATGTGATCTTTTTAGCAAGGAGGACGGACGGAATCTGGGAGAAGGGCGAGGCCTGCCAGAGCAGCAGGCTCCAGTTGACTAGCATCCCTTCAGCCTTGACTTCACAAATATGTCCAAGATAAATTCTTGTCAAGTCATCTAGGTTGGACAGGCCGAAAACTCACACTGCTTAGAATAATGTATGTTTTGTTATAAATTACTACACCTATAAATTATTACTACACCTGCTGGTCATAGTACATGCCTTTACTCCCAGCACTTGGGAGGCAGAGGCAGGCAGATCTCTGAGTTTGAGGCCAGCCTGGTTTACAGAGTGAGTTCCAGGATAGCCAGGGATACACAGAGAAACTGTCTCAATAAACAAACACGCAAACAAATTAATACACCTGTAAGGTTTTTCAATTTGATTTGTTTTGTTGGTGGTGGTGGTTTTGTTTTATTGTTCTTTGTTTTGTTTTGTTTTTGACACAGGGCCTCGCTCTATAGCTCTGTATGGCTTGGAACTCACTATGTAGACCAGACTGGTCTCAAGTTTAGAGCAATTCTCTTGCCTCAGCTTTTCAAGTGTTGAGATTAAAGGTGTAAAACAACTGTGAGGGGACCCAGTAGGTGTCAGACAGGGAGGCAAACCAAAGAGAAGAGATAAGAAAAAAACCTAGTACATCCACTTTGTCAATCTGAGTCAGACTTCAGGAGTCTAATTCTGGGCAGTTCACTGTCAATGCATTTAAAACACAGTGCATTCTGGGAAGTGGATTCTAGGCAACCATCATTCCAGTTTCAAGTGCACAGCTTAACTTGTGACAACTCCTTTACAAAGTACGTGTGACCCTGAGGGTAGGATCCATAGCTGAAGGGCCTAGAGTCTAGGGTGGTCTCTGACTGAGATAGCATAGAGGTCAGCAGACCCTAAGCTACATGTGACATTTCCCCTAAAGATGGCTAATGGCCTAGGGAGGAAAGAGTCTGGGATGGCTATTCTGGGAATTTGGGTGAGGTCTGCCTTCAGAGATAGCAAAAAGGTCATAATCCACTTCTGGCCTTCTGGGTGGGAAAACAGGTATTTTATCTCCTCCATTGAGGAGAGGTCCTGACATTCCTGGTTTCCCTATCGATCTGTGGGCACAAAAACCTTTGTGCTCCCAACACGATCATATCTATCTTCTTTGAACTTACCTATATTAGAATAACATAGCCGGGCTGTGGTGGTGCACGCCTTTAATCCCAGCACTTGGGAGGCAGAGGCAGGCGGATTTCTGAGTTCGAGGCCAGCCTGGTCTACAGAGTGAGTTCCTGGACAGCCAGGGCTATACAGAGAAACCCTGTCTCAGGAAAAAAAAAAAAGAATAACATAACATATATTTACTTATAATAAATAAATAATCCATTGTGCTAAAATTCAAATCCAAGGCTAGATGAGAACTCTACACTTAGCCCCAGTGTTTTGTTTTGACGTTATTTTAATCTACAACCCCATTTCAGGAGGATAAAGAAAAATTACTAAACATTTGTCATCAAAGCAAACACTGTCTGTTCAGGGACACCGTCTGCCTGCCTCTGGCAGGGGCTTTTCTGGATGCACACTGGCCACCTGTGTGTTTCCCAGCGGGGCTAAATAACATCCTGCTCAGATGCTAGTCAGTCTGGTGGCTGCCCATTGTCCTGGGGGCGGAGCCAACTCTCAGAATGACCCCTGCTAGCACAGGTTTCACCTTCCCTTGCTGCGCCATTGGGCAGGGTGCCAAAACGGGACTTGGCCACGAGCCAACAGACAGAAGCAGCTCTGAGGCTCCACCCACAGAGCCCTTCGTCCAGTTTAGAACCTTCTCCGGGAGGAAGGCTCTTGGCAATATGTCACTACTGTTTTATTACCGAGGCACTGTGGTTTGAAGGTGTCTCCCTCAAGTCCACACACATCAGTCCTCAATACAAATATGTTGAGAAGTGAGATCTTTGGGAGGTGATCTAATCCAAATGGAGTACTGTTGTCTTGATGGAATGGCTTCCTCACAGACAAAAGCTCAGCCCATTTGCGTTCTTGCACTGCCCTGCTTCCACCTTAGCCTTGGGAGAGCATGGTGAAGACCCTCCCGGATACCGGAGCATCTGACCTTCCCAGCCTCTATGGTATAACAATTTCTGCTTTGCACGAAACACTCAATCTCACACATTCTATTGCACAGTCTGAAACTGGGGACAGTGTGATATGCTTGTATTTGTTCCGACTCAAGGACATCTCAATGCTTATAGAAACCACCAAATTCTCAACTGTTTCCTACCCAAGTCACAAATGAAGCCAATGCTCTCTACCCACGCCTAGGCCACACAGTCTCTAGGAAGTAGGGTGCTGAAGGCTCAAGCCATGAAACTCCATTCTCATGTTTTGTTGAGGGTCTTTTGGTATAAGACAGTCACCCCAAATGACCTCATCAAAATTATTTTCTCAGAATTACCCAGCTCACCAGAGGTAATGGGGCAGCAGGTAAGTGGCATCGTGGTGCCTGACCCCGGGTGAGCTGGCAGCATTGAGGGTGGGGTGGAGACTCGGGAAGTGGTATGCTCTAGCCTCTCTCTCTCTCTCTCTCTCTCTCTCTCTCTCTCTCTCTCTCTCTCTCTCTCTCTCTCTCTCTCTCTCTCTCCAGAGAAAGACTTCCCGGGTTCTACCCTCAAAGACTTGATTGCATGGGTCAGGCAGTGCGCCTTCAGCACCGCGCCGTTTCTGACTCACACATCCCTCCAGGTGACCGCAACACGTGGCGTCGTCAGCTCAGTCCGTGGAAGCCCGCCACCGTGACAGCTTTCCTACTTGTCTTTATTTCGGCACTTCCCGTTTCTTTTAGCTCCAGGGAGTAGGCTTTGGTGATTAATTGCCGAGCTAACCCATTCATTACTCCTTAATAAGATGAATCCGTGTCACCAACAATAAGTCATGCTGCCTCTGCTTCCCGTCCCCTCCTGACAGGTCCCTGATGCCATTCTGTTCTTCTCTTCAGACAATTATTGTGATAAAGGCATCCAGGCCGTCAAAGGTGGTTTTCCATTCGGGGCTGGGGGAGTGGGGGTTTATTGGTTTGGCTTGAGTCATTATTAGCCAGGATTTGCTGTTGCTTTTCTGTTTGTTGGGGGACAAGGATGAAGGCCGTTAGAGTGAGAGCTGATGGCCAATTCATTAAATATAATCCAAGGAGACGCTGGAGAATATAGTGCTTTGAATCCCCTGGTCCAGGGGTCAGCATCGGGTAGGACATCTCAGGAGACCACAAGCAAGGGGCTGGCATCTGCGTCCAAACAAAGGGCTGTCGCCCTTTCTCCTCTTAATTTGCCCTCCATCATTGAGCCCCACTCCTGTACCTTCCTTCTCTTTAGGGGTTTAAATAGTTCAGTTATTCCCACCTTTATTTATATTCAGTGTGAACTCAAAACCACTGGAACATCTGTAAGGGGGTGAATTGTGACCCTCTAAAATAGACATAGTCAAGTCTAAGCTTTCTGATGTGACTCCATTGGAAAATAAAGTTGTCCCAACTGGCTAGTGGTAATGCATGCCTTTAATCCCAGCACTTGGGAGGCAGATGCAGATGGATCTCTGAGTCCAGGGCTGCACAGCTAAACCTTATCTCAGAGTGGGGGGAGGGGAGAGATTGTTCCAAATATGACTAATCACATTAAAATTAAAATAGTGTTACACAGGACTAGCATGGACCTTGTGAAGACAGACTTACCCAGGGGGAAAAACACATGAAAACAGAGGTGGGGGTGCAGCCAGGGGATGAGATACATCAGGGAACGTATTGGAAGTGGCTGGAAGAGACATAGAACAAGTTATCTAGAGCCCTAAAGAAAACACAGCCTCGCAACCCCCCCCCCACTTTAACACACAGTTAAGAGTGTCTTTTGCTGGTTTAGGAGAGGTAGAGACTGCGGTGGCTGAGATCCAGCCTTTCTCTGATCTTACTACCTGTGTCTTGTGGAGGAATAGGAACTTAAGAGCACTGACTGTTCTTCCAAAGGTCCTGAGTTCAATTTCCAGCAACCATGTGGTAACTCACAACCATCTGAAACGGGATCAGATACTCTCTTCTGGTCTGTCTGGAGACAATAACAGTATACTCATATACATTAAAAAGAAAGAAAGAAAGAAAGAAAGAAAGAAAGAAAGAAAGAAAGAAAGAAAGAAAG
>JADRCD010213353.1:28775-43747 GCA_019843815.1 Montemys delectorum
AAGAAAGAAAGAAAGAAAGAAAGAAAGAAAGAAAGAAAGAAAGAAAGCTGAGCAAGCCAGGGGAAGCAAGCCAGTAAGTAACATCCCTCCATGGTCTCTGCATCAGCTCCTGCTTCCTGACCTGCTTGAATTCCAGTCCTGACTTCCTTTGGTGATGAACAACAATATGGAATGTATAACTGAATAGACCCTTTCCTCCCCAGTTTGCTTCTTAGTCATGATGTTTTGTGCAGGAATACAAACCCTGACTAAGACAAGAGAGTTGAAACATGGTATCTGGAGTGTTTAGCCAGTGGGCCCCCAAAAGGCAAAGACCAGTTCCCCCTGAGCAGTCTTCGATACAGGCCCTGGCTGTATGAACAAACTCTAGGTCTGCATGACAGATAGCTGGCATGAAGTAAGGAAAGGCACAGAGAGACAACAGGGGCCCACGGTGGCCTCCCATCAGCACCAGATCACTGTCACCGACTCTTAGTATCCCTGAGAATTTTATCTTCTCTAGACAGTTTTGGGTTTGAGGTAGAGAACTGGGAACCAGGCTTGGTACACGCTCCAGACATCTGGCTGTCTCTCAGCCACAGCAAACCATTTGCTTGAGTCTTGCTGTTTAATTATTGCAAATTGGCACAGCTTCAGGTGCTTTGAGAGCCCTCGGACACGCACCATACGTTCTGGGCCCGAAGGCACTCCTGGCACGTGGCTGCTGCTCGCTCTGTTAAGTGGTGGATCCTCTCCAGACTCACAGCTTTTCTTGCACAGGAGTGAAAGCTTGGCACTCGGCAGTGCCAGGGCCCAGTGCACATGGGACCAGCTTGTCAGCCAGACCTCTCTGCATTTGTCACCCTAGACAATTCCCTGCCTGGCAATTGGAAGAAGTGAAAGGGTAGGGAGCTAGGAAGATGGTCACATTTCAATAACCCAAGATTGTTACAAAATATATGCAATCAATATCTTTTCTTTAGATTCACTGAAGTCCATCCCCAGAGCTCTTGGTGCATGCTTGTAATTCCAGCTGTGGGAGGTGGAGACTAGAAGTTCCCTAGAGCTCACCAGCCAGCCAGTCTAGTCTGATCAATGAGCTTCAGGACAAAGAGGGATCCTGTTTTCAAAGGGGACATCTGAGGTTGGCCTCTGGCCTCTGCAACTGCATTGATAGAGACAGACAGACAGACACACACACACACACACACACTCACTCACACACATGCACACACATGCACTCACAGCCATGCACATGGGTAGTGGGGGACCTATGGCCTCTGCTGCCTCTGATTGGCTCTCTCCATAGATAGAAAGCCAAAGAGTTTTGAGTAAAGCCTACATCACTCATTCCTCCCTTCCTTTAACCAATAAAGTAGCATTTGTTGGGCATTGGCTGTGTGCTAGGGGCTGTGCTTGGCCCTGGTGGGACAGAAATGTGAAGGAATGGGGTGGGGGGAGCAGTGGGGCATACAGAAAGTACCCCTGACTCCAGGTGGCAGGCACTGACTTGGGATGAAGAGTCAGCGCCCAGGAAGCTAGGTGAGCCTCAGTGTACACACAGTAGGGCATCCTACAGGAGGGCCCAGTCTCTCCAAGACCCTCATTTCCACCATTTGATCTTTTGAGACAGTGCACATCGCCAAGCTGACCTTTGAACTCACAATCCTCCTACCTTTGCCTCTTACGCAGTGTGCGCTGTCATGCCTGCTTCCTAACCAACAATCCCCATCAGCCCTCTGCTATGGATTTGCCCAAGTCAAGGAAGCATGGGTATCAGGATGAATGATCTCAGCCCTCACCAAACTCACACGAGGACCCCAGAAAACCTGAGCTCTGAAAGCTGGATACTTTATCGTTCTTTTTGACTTCAGGCTCTGCAGTGAAATTGGGGTTCAACGAAACTCTGTTTCCTCCTCACAGAGTGCTATGAGGTGCGATACGGAGGCTGCCAGAAGCTCAGGACATCTCCACTGGTTGCTTCCCAGTCAGCCCAGCCTGCAGCCAGCTGTGCATCAGAGGCCAAGGATGTATGCAGATGCTGTGGAATGGGCAGCTGGCATGGTGCAGGGCAGTGATCTCAGTACTCGATGCCAGAAAGAGCTCTGGAAAATGTGTTGTTTTGCAGCGTGTGGGAGGGAATCCAGAACCTTGTGTACACTCCATGGGTGATCTACTACTGAGCTACTCTCTAGCCCTAGGAATGTGTCATTACTCCCCAGATCCCTAATGTAATGAAACGAGAGATGCATGTGCTCTCTCTCTCATGTGGTCTGGCTGCCAAGCTGATGCCCGCAGGCATGTCATTGTTTATTTCTTGCAGCCCAGATGAGGAGTGCTATGGCAAAAGGAGAATCCAGATCTGGCCATAGCCTCTCACAGAATCTGAGTAGCCCAAATGGAGGGACTCCATTTGTCACCAGTAGTTGGACCAGGGCTTGGGGACAGCTCCCAGCAAGGAGTCCCACCCCACTGGCCTTGGTCCAGGCTGGCCTTGCACGTGCCTATGCTGTGGTATTAGAGCAGGGCACACTGTGAAGGAATGAGGACAAAGACTTTACCTTCAGGAGCAATGGGAAAGACCCTTGCTTATGACTGGGAAGAGACAGTAGAAGGCAAGTGGACTGACTGGTTTTGTGTGTCAACTTGACACAGGCTGGAGTTATCACAGAGAAAGGAGCTTCAGGTAAGGAAATACCTCCATGAGATCCAGCTGTAAGGCATTTTCTCAGTTGATGATCAAGGCGGGAGGGCCCCTTGTGAGTGGTACCATCCCTGGGCTGGTAGTCCTGGGTTCTGTAAGAAAGCAAGCTGAGCAAGCCAGGGGAAGCAAGCCAGTAAGGGACATCCTTCCATGGCCTCTGCATCAGCTCCTGCTTCCTGACCTGCTTGAGTTCCAGTCCTGGCTTCCTTTGCTGATGAACAGCAACATGGAAGTGTAAGCTGAATAAACTCTTTCCTCCCCAACTTGCTTCTTGGTCATGATGTTTGTGCAGGAATAGAAACCCTGACTAAGATAGCAAGTGAAATTTCCCAACGTCAGTCAGGAGCTGAGATATGGCTTAGAGCATCCCAGCCTTTTCAGTCCATGGTGCCACAGACAATTGGGGCCGGCTTTGTATTGATGAGGTTCATGGAGATTTTAACATTGATCCTGGATCCACTGTGGGGAACAGAGAAAGCCTGAGTGGATGCGTGTTGTTTACATAAGCACAACCATAAGTATATAGGATGTATAGGATTGCAAAGCCTTTCCTAGGTCCAGTGGGGATGCTGGCAGTGTGTGCAGAAAATGTCAGTCACAGCTTCCTACTCTTGGATGCTTACTCCCTGAGACTCCTCCATTACAGAGACCCTCTACCAAGATTAGCCAAACCCACTTCAGCTGTATACGATGAACCTGCCGCTTCCATTCAGAATTATAAAACAAAGACCCTGAATTTCCAGGATCCCTATGGGTGCATCTCCACCTGAACATAGTACCCACCCAATCCCAGGTTTTCTGTACCTGTTTTTCCATCCTTCCTTCATCCTCTGTCTCTGGTTAGGTCAGTGCCTAGGCTGTGCAAGATTTCAGCAACCCACCCAGCCTAACATCTAGACTGGCAGCTAGAATGTCTCCGGTATTGTCAAATGTCCTACTGGAACAAATCACCTTATGTGAGACCTCATCTTGCTGTCTGAATAAAGAATTTCCTCCCCTATTTACATAGCTAACTTCTAAGGTAGTCACCTCCTTGCCCAACCTGGAATTTTCCAGGAATTATCTCAGGAAATTCCCCCCCCCCACACACACATACTTTCTGTCTTTCCTCTCTGACTGAGGGCTCCCTCTGACCCATCCATGGCGCAGCCTGCTTCCACCCTCCTGGCAAATTCCCGATCCCCTTGTTGTACTGACTTCCTGTCTCAGAGCCTGGCCTGCCTTCTAACTTGCTGTTTTATTTGGATTCTCTTTCCTTGTTCACCTGTAATCTCATGTCAACCGTGCTGGGGTTAGATCTGTGTGTGTCTTTTTGACTGACCCGCCTACATGCCTACAACAGATACACAGTATATATACAAGATGCCGACACACATAGAACCAGAACTCCAAAGGACATACGGGTGTTAAGTGTTCGTTTGTTTATTTGTTTGGTTTTCAGTTTCTCTGTTGTTGCTTTTAATGTAACCAACATGCTGCCTGGTGGTGGTTAGCCAGCAATCCCTCCTTGTGAAAGGAACCCATGGGTGTGTCTAAAAACCTTGTGTCTCTGCTGCCCGTGGAGGGAGAGCCCAGTGGGTGGGAGAGACCTGGGAGGTGTGGGGTGCAGCCTTCCAGAGGGCAGGAGGCAGGCGAGTCCTTGGGCCTGATTTGAAGAAGTGGGGTTATGCACTTGAAAGGGGGCCTGAAGCCTGCACCGAAGCCTCCCCTTCTTGAAAAGTGAGACGGGCCTCATACACCATTGTGTCTAGCAATCACGGCTTCAATGAATACATCCTAAAATTGTGCATTTATAAGAGAATATGATAAACATTGTAGTTGTGTCACTAAGCCTAACCGTCCACACTGTCATCTCCTGTCTCCCTGACCCCAGGCTGACTGACCCCTTGTGCTCCTGCATCCTCATCTGTGGGGTCAAAGACAATAACCGTCACCTCGCTGTCTTTACAGTCTGGCAGCCACGAGGATTAAATCCCTCTGCAAATGGTGCTCATGGGGACATTCTCCCCAAGGAAAGCCACAAGAGGCACTGGACTTCCTGCCTAATGCTATAAGTAACAAATCTACTGAAAACATTAACATTGTGCCCATGAACAACAGACCTTAAGACACACCCGTGCCCAGGCTAGCCCTCAACCAGCCTCCAGACCCATGCTGCCAAGCTTTGGTAGACAAGAATGATGGTTTTTTTTTTGTTGTTGTTGTTGTTGTTTGTTTTTTTGTTTTTTACCAAATCCTCCCTACCAGGATGGTGAGAAGCATGTGAGGAAATATCTCAACTCACAAGCCTGAGAACTTGAGTTCAGATCTCCAAAATCCCAAAATAAGAAGACAGGTACTATGTATGTGTGTGTAATCCCAGCAGCCCTGAGACGAGGGAGGGTGGGAGACAGGCAGGTCCCTGGAAGCTTGCAGGCCAACTAGCCTTGCCTAGGTGGTAGTATTCCAGGCCAATGAGAGACCTTGTCTCAAACAGCAGTTGGAAGGCACATGAGGACTGATGCCCAAAGATGACCTCTGACCTCTCTGCACATGTGCTGTGCATGTGTGCCCACACCCACAAATGCACCCCAAAGTCACATGCAGGAATGTATGTATACCCATGCATCTTTGCACACACATAAGTTCCCTCCTTGCACAATACCAGGACAAAGTCTTGGGGTTAGAATTAGGGCTGATTCTGACTTTCAGGATTTCCGGTATCTTCCAGATTTACCGCCATAAACATGCCTTTGTTTAAGTTATATAAAAAAGACCCAGCACCCTTACTTAGGGATATGATTTTTCATTTTTCCTGTTCAAGCAGAGTCCTGGGCATTAACTCTGTAGGACACACTCACTTGAGGGAAACTCAGTTCCCCTGCATTTCCTGTTAGTTATTCCTCAGGGACTCAGGGACTACTCTGTGACATGAGGCGTCGTTGTCTTTGCCATCTCTCCACTGTCTGATGATTGCTGAGATACCACTGAGCCAGTGGCCAGGATCTGAGAGGAAAGATGCCACCCTTAAGCTAGATGGCAAGTGACAGGGGGATGGAATGGAGGTGCTATTGAGGATTTGAGCAACCCCCAAGGCTGAGATGCTGTTCCCACAACAACTAAGCCCACTCTAACTGGATTGTATTAGAGGGGCCTGACTCTGAAGGCTTCTATTTATTATTATTATTATTATTATTATTATTATTATTATTACTATTATTACTATGGCTATAATTATAATTATGATCTGTGTAATGGATTCTCAATAATGCTTTCTACTGTATATTAGCAAAGTTCCCAGCCACTAGCTGGTTGTAGACAAAAGCTATGATTTTTTTCATGTATATATATATATATATATATATATATATAAAATGCCGTCCTGAGAGATGCTAAAGCCACTGGAATCCTGGGATTCATGTGGCTGGGATTTAACAAGTGTCTTCCCTATTTCTTTTTCTGATCCCTGTCTAGAAACAGCTCAGCGATTGTCATGACAACCTGAAGAGAGGACATGCTGTACAGCCACCCAGAGCGGTGACAGAGGGTCCCTGTGACAGGGAGATAGCATGAGACAAAGGACACAGGTGTGTGCACTTGGCTGAGTTTATATAATCACAGAGTGTGGTGAGGTTCACTATCAGCTTCACAAACAGAAAGCCCAGTTAGGGCCAGGGGCACGTGGATACCCCTCAGTCCCCATAGGTGACCCCCCCCCATGCCTACAGAAGAATCTATTGCCCCAACACAGGGCTCAAGGTCAACTGGCTATATTACATAATGTCGCCTCCGGCCCTCACTGCTCAAAGAATCAAAGGTTTAATTGAGCTTGACCACAAATGTAACCTTGTGTGAAGAGACAGGGATGTGGGAGCAAAGCTGTTTGTTGTGAGTAGATAGGAAGGGCTTTCCAAAAAGACTTTTGGGGAGGAGGCCTGTTTCCTCGTGGGTGTAGCACAGAGTTATATCAGCCAAAGATAGGGGAGTCTACCCTTTCCTCCATCTAGCTCTCTGGAGAGGGGGACCAGATGTCAAGAGGGAAAGATGTCACTGGGGCATGGTGATTGATCAGAAGGAAGGGAAGCTATCCAGATAGGTGGAGGAAAAGCAGGCAGATATTTTGGGAAATAATCTTTTGGGAATTCCCACTAGGCTAAAATAACTCCTTGAGATGACCAGAATAGCTAAGGGGCACCAGCCGTCCAAGCAGGTGCCAGTATACAGTGAGTGGGAGGTTAATATTCTGCTAGGAATCCCCACTGGTTCTGAGGGGCTCTTGGAAGCGTAGTGGAAGCTAGAAGAACTGTTTGCTGTAGACCCCTGTCAGCCAGGAAAGAGCAAAGGCTGTCAGGAAAAGGTACCCACCTGTCTCTGACCTCTTTTCTTTTATCCACAAAGTCAAGGGCATTGGTTAAGCACTGAGAGGCCTTAAGCCATAGGACAACTATTTCAACAGATTTCTTGATGCTTAATCCCAGCCCAATGAGGTACAATCATCATTCACTCCCATGTGGCATAAGGACTCAGTGCCAAGCCACACAGTCTATCTTATAGCACAGGGGTCCTCTCCTTATCCAAGGATCCGCTTTCCACATCCAGTTACTCATAGTTACTGGGAGAAAATGTAGTTTACTACAGCAAAACATTTGGAGAGATGGAGGGCTGGGAGATGGTCCATGGGGAGTGTGCTCACTGCATGCAAGTGTAAGGAGCTGAGTTGGAATCCCTAGAACCTGTGTAAAATCAAGATGTGGGATCAGGCAGCTGTCACTCCAGTGTTCCTACAGTGACCCAGGAGGATCCTGAAGACTTAAAGGCCAGATGTCCTAATGCAGACAGTGGCTGTTTCAAATAAAGTGGAAGCCAACATCCAAGGTTGTCCTCTGACTTCCATATGAGCACCATAACACAACACAATACACACACACACACACACACACACACACACACACACACACAATGTATTTGATTGATTTATTTTACTTTATGTGCATGAGTGTCTTGCTTGTATGTAAGTGAACCATGTAGGTGCCACATAGGGCCAGAAGAGGGCGTCAGATCCCCTGGAACTGGAGTTACTGATGGTTGTGAGCTGCCATGTGGGTGCTGTGAATCAAATTAGGGTCCACTGCAAGAGCAGGCTGTGCTCTGAACTACCGAACCATCTCTCCAGCCCCTCAAGAAAAATTTTCTAAAGAAAAAAAGAGAAAGAGGCCAAGGGAATTCTGGGTATTATAGTGGATGCTAACAAAGGTTCTTTGCTATTGTGAGTCTCTTCCTGTGCTTAATCTGTAAGTTAAACTTTCCAATAGGTTCATGGAGAAGCAGTACAGAACACATTTGGTCCTGGATGACCTGTAGACTCCCCTGTTTATTGGAGTCTTGGATCATATCCTCAGTGGAAGGCCAGGGGCGGGTGCTTGCTGTATTGACAGGAACTGACACAGTACAGAACGGGGACACAGATTCATGCATCTACCGTTGCCTTTGGAGGTGGCCCTGGACACACAGGACTCTTCCTGCACATGAGCCATAAGATCATCGGATTAGGAAATCTGTTTTTAAAGGTTTTGGCTTTGCCTTGTAGGTTGAGTGGCTTTCCTGAACAGCTTGCTTGGGTGCTAGGGATGTGCCAGAGAAATCCACTACAGAGGCCACAGAAAGGGTGGGGCTCTGCCTGTGGACCACCCATTAAGGGTGGGAGTATCTCTTTCACCTCCCACAAAAAGCCTCCTGGGAGGCTGAACACAACAATCCCAAGTAGGGGTGACTGTCCCTCAGCTTAGTAAGCTTTTACAAGTTGACAGCCTGAAGTCAATTATGATGTAATGTGCCGTCCCTGTGCATGGCCTGCCTCTGTGAAGCCTGCAGGCATTGTTTCCTGCAGGATCTGAAAACTGAGTTCCCTTCTAAACCTGAGGCTGGGTACTTGTCTTAGTCAGGGTCTCTATTCCTGCACAAATATGATGACCAAGAATCAAGTTGGGGAGGAAGGGGTTTATTCAGCTTACTTCCACATGGCTGATGATCACCAGAGGAAGTCAGGACTGGAACTCAAGCAGGTCAGGAAGCAGGAGCTGATGCAGAGGCCATGGAGGGATGTTCCTTACTGGCTTGCTTTTCCTGGCTTGCTCAGCCTGCTCTCTTATAGAACTCAAGACTTCCAGCCCAGAGATGGCACCACCCACAAGGGGCCCTACCCCTTGATCACTAATTGAGAAAATGCTCCACAGCTGGGTCTCATGGAGGCATTTCCCCAACTGAAGCTCACTTCTCTGTGATAACTCCAGACTGTGTCAAGTTGACACACAAAACCAGCCAGTACAGTACTAAACTGCAGGTTCATCTCGCCGCCCACATGACTCCACAAAGCTATCATAAATGGGATCATCTCATGGGGATGCTGGTCCAATCCTTCAGTTCATTTTCTCGTGTGTAAAATGACAACTTTAATAATACAACTTAGGGCTATTTTGTGGAGAAAATGAGAGCCTGGTGTCCAGTGCACACACAGCCACAGCCATTAACACTGTCCCACAGGCCTGCTTCCAAAGAGCTGTCTTCTTAGAGATGGCCACTGCGAGGTTTCTTCCATAATCATTTCCCGACTCCACTACCTCACTTTCTGTGTTTTCAATCAATTAAGTGTGGTCCAGAGATATCAACAATACTGTCTTGATTCTTACCAAAGGCTTCTTCTCAGGGCTGAAGATGGGCAGGCAAGATAGCCTGCCTTCTCCTCAGACCTCTTTGTATGGAGGCCACCCCAGAAATTGCTGCCCCCTCTAGATGGAAGTCTTTTCCCTCAGTTAATCTTTCCAGGAAATCTCCTCACAGACATGTCCAGCGGTAAGGCCCCAAGCTGATCTCAGATCCAGTGAGCTGTCAATCAAGATTAATCATCATGGTTATAGTCCGGGAGGATCTAACATGATCCCTTGGTCCTGTTGCTTTGGGTCTGTGGTGAACTAACATGTCAAGGCAGGAATGTATAACCCAGCAAAACACCTACAGCCTAGAAGAAAAAGGAGTTCTCACTCGCCTCTCTCAATGAAGTAAAGATCATCAAAGACTCGAGACCAATGATGTGTTGCAAAGGTTGCAGAGCTAGCTATGTAAGCCTCGAATCTCTGTCTCTTGAGTTCTATTTATACTCCCTCCAAACATCATGTGTCCTCCACGGGTCTTGCTTCAGCGCATGAGTCTAACTTAGCAAAACTCCACATAAGTCTGTATCAGTTGACATCACTCTGCCAATCTGCCAGAGTCCATGAAAGCAGCAAGAAGCCTCCAAGAACATCACCAGAAGTTTTTGGTGCATTACTCTCTATGGAGTCATGACAAATGGAGCTCAGTAATGCACTGTGAGGCAAACCACCAATATATGCATGTTGTTAGCAAAGATTCCTTCATCACTCGTCCTTTCATGTGCTTGCTTTATCAAAGCATTCTTTCACTTGTGTCTGCTTCAGCAAGACATCGTTTGATAGAACTGACTTTCCAAAGAAACTAGAAGTTTCCACTTCAATCATCTCTGTGGGGTCCGTGGGGAAGGCAGGGTTGGATTCCAGGGCTGTCTGGCTCAGAGTGACCAAGGTTTCATTTAATATCTGCCATGATCTGGCAGTTCTAGCAAATGGTCTGTTTTCTAATATCTTTCCTTGCTTCTCTTCCCTGAATTAAGAAGTCTCTTTTCCCATTCGCTAGAAGAGCGTGCTTCTAGCTGGGCTGGGAAGAACCTAAGTGACCGTGCCCAGATTCCTCAGGCTGAGAGGGAGGCTTTTATGACCAGGACACCTCAAAATAAGCCCTACCCGCTACCTGCTGCATGAGGTCTGACCCTCACCACTTGCATGATATTGACCTCTTATTACTTGAAGCTCAAATCCTAGGTCCTACCTCCCACCTGTTGCATTAGGTCATACCAACGTCCCACCTGTTGCATTAGTTGCCTCTGTTGCATTAAGCTCTATCTCCCACCAATTGCATTAGCACCAATGCAAGCTTTCTGGTGAATACAGTCAGCTCATAGCAAAGAGGCAATAAAATGTGCATAAGAATGAAAAGTGTGTCTGAGATAGCCAGAGGGGTGGAAAGCATTGAACCCGACACCAGGCTCAGAATGCCTTCAGTGACTCAGAACTGGTCCAGTTGCTGATAAAATGGGAGACACTGTGATTCTTGAGAGCCATGGAGGCTTTTTAAAAAAACTGACATGGGTAGCTTAGAGAGCTGAGGCACTCCACGGATCAGTGAGAGCAGGCCAGTAGGCAGCGTTCCTCCATAGTCTCTGTTTCAGTTCCTGCCTTGACCCCTCTCAATGATAGAGTGACACCTAAGAGAACGATGCAATATCTTAGGGTTTCTATTCCTGCACAAACATCATGACCAAGAAGCAAGTTGGGGAAGAAAGGGTTTATTCAGCTTACACTTCCACATTGCTGTTCATCATCAAAGGAAATCAAGACTGGAACTCAAGCAGGGCAGGAAGCAGGAGCTGACGCAGAGGCCATGGAGAGATATTCCTTACTGGCTTGCCCAGCTTGCTCTCTTATAGAGTCTAGGACTACCAGCCCAGGAAGGGCACCACCCACAATGGGCTCTCCCCCTCTTGATCACTAATTGAGAAAATGCCTTACAGCTGGATCTCATGGAGGCATTTCCTCAACTGAAGCTCCTTTCTCTAACTCCAGCCTGTGTCAAGTTGGCACACAAAACCAGCCAGTACATGCAATAAACCCTTTCTCCCCGAGGTGTTTTTGATCAGCACATTTTATCACAGCAATAGGAAAGCCAAGCAGATCACTCGTTTATGTCATAGTCCAAAATGTTCAAGTGATTTCAAAAGGGGTTAGGGTCTCTGGTCTGCAAGATAAGCCCTTTAAAGGGCTTTCTAAGCCTTGCCACCCCCGTAAGTCTGGGTCTCTTAGTGTAATGGATAACGTGAGTCTGTGCTGCACTTCCTTAGCAATTAGCACACTGTGCTACAACTCTGACAAAACCCATGTGTTTTGACTCAAATTATAAGTGTTGTGCAAACTGCACACACTTGGAAAAAAAAACAAAACAAAGGACATTGATCTTAGGAGGGATGCAGACTCCTGTTGTATGAGCTCCTGGACCAGGCTTGAGTGCGGCCTTAAGTGGCAAGATCCCTAAGCCTTTTGACTTTAGTTCGGTGCAATGGGATTGGAAACAGCTTCCTTGCTGGGGTGCTGTGCAGATGGAGGTGTCATTATCTATATGCACCATGTTTAGAGCATTGGTGAACTTAGGAATAGAAAAGACATTCAAAACTGCCTGAGCACCTAGTGACTTGTTGAGAACCTGTAACAAAACAAAGCTCTTCTTTGTTTATAATGAAATAAGACAATAGTCACTGATTTACTGATACTGGGGATGGTTTATTTTTCCATAGCAAAACTATGGTTGATCAGGGAGGAGAAAGAGTGGGAAGGATTTAAGCAAATAATAGCCCAAAATGTCTGAATTAAAATTTGCAAAGAAAAAAATTTTATTTTATTTTTTTAAATTTTCTTCCCAAGGACTGGAAGTGGCATGGCAGTTGGGCAATACTGGAGTGATTTTCTGCTCTGTCTTGAGAACAAGACAAACACTACGGCGGCAACCAATGCCAAATGGAAATCTTCATTTCCTCACCCATGGAGAGACAAGCACGTCTGTCTATTAAGTCTTTCAAATCTGTGACCACAGACTGCAGGCAGAAGACACTGAAGTGGAAGCTTGGGTTGGGTTGGGCAATTGCTTGAAAAGCTGATCTCTGTGTGAGAGCAAGGCGCCTGTACTCTCCCATGGGAAGGGCAAGGGGCTGTGGTCCTTCAGGGACTGGGAAGACGGAGGGCAGATCAACCTGGATAGCCAGGGAAGTATGGAAGAAGGGACTCTGGCAGGCTCTGCAGTCTCTGTTTGGGTCTTTACAACTGCTGAGTGGCCTTGATCCCTTTAACACAGGATTTGAATGAATCTTGATCCCAGGTCCCCTCTTTGTCTTTGCTTGGCCTAATGCACAGTGAAAGCTCACTTGCTCAACAGCCCAGGGGAAGAGCTAAGCCACATGAATTCATTTGAGCAAAAACTGAAGGCTGGCTATTCAAACTGCAAATACCATTTACTTAGAGTTTATTTATTTAAGGGAGAGCTTTTGAAATTTAATGTCATAATTCCCTGCTCCCTTTTCTGCCAGGAGATGGTTCCTGGATGGGTAGAGCGAGGGTAGGAGGTTGGGGGCGCTCAGCAGCACCCTCTACTGGTTGGTTGTTTTGTTGGCTTGCTGCTGGGTCATCAGTGTGGATATTGCTGATGGAGAGACGCCGTGAGGAGATATGGGGAGGCCGTCCCTGGCTGTTCGTGTCTGCAGTTTCTGTCACTGCCATTCTAATCATGAGGCCACCATCGATCGTTTCTTTTACCCACTGATGCTCATTGAAAGCTCGTGGCTTTAAACACCATTCATATGCTCAGGTTTTTCCTGAGCCACAGACTTCCTTGTCTACCATCCACTAGAAGGCGCCACAAGAATAGTAGAGCCAAACCTCGCGGTTGCAGACTCAGCGCCTGCCCTTGCTAAGTCAGACTTCCTTTCCTGACTCTTGTCTACCATGAAGGCAACTCCTTCATTTCCACATCTTTGGGTCGCCCATGACCATTTTAATTCTTCACTCACTTGCCCATGTGATCAGCAGCCCTGTGACCTTATCTTTAAAATACACTCAGAGGCCGATGGCTGATCACTTGCTCCCGGCCACTTCCTAAGCAAAGCTATCGCTTGCCTCTTTCCGGGTTCTTATGTTTCAATCCCTCCCCAAAGCAAACTCCCCTGTTAGTCTCACATGGCCTGAAGCTTCTGGTTTCTCTGACCTCGTCTCAGTAGCTTTCTTGTCCATTTGCAGTTCTGACTCAGGAGCCCTTTGAGGGCCTTTTCCTCTGTATACAATGCCGTTCACCTGGATTAGCTCCTGACCCCACCTGGGCTCCTGGTGTTGCTCAGATATCATTCTCTCCTGAGGAATTAAATACCTGGATACTTTCTCTAATCTTCCTCATTACCCACCTGTATCACGGTTCTCTAATGGAATGAAACTGCTAAAATCACTGTGTGTGTGTGTGTGTGTGTGTGTGTGTGTGTGTGCGCGCGCGTGCACACAAACTTTACAGGTTGTGATCTGAGTCCTTCAAAAATGGCTGTCCCGCTGAAGGAAAGTCCAAGAATCCTATAGTTGTTCCCTCCATGGGACTGGATGTTTCAATGTCCCTATCTGGTGCTGGAATCTGATGTTATTTCTCCGCCAGTAAAATGAGCCACTTCAAGCCAGATTAATATATATAAATACATATGCACATGAAGCAGGTTTATTGAGAAGCTGCTCTCGGGCAAGAGAGTTCACTAGTCCCAAGGAAAGAGGCCTTCAGGAAACTCTGCAAGCTGTTTACACACATACAGTCAAGAATTGGCTCACATTCACTGTTCTCTCTCCCTCCCCTCCTCTTCTCTCTCTCTCTCTCTCTCTCTCTCTCTCTCTCTCTCACACACACACACACACACACACACATACATTCACTCACACATACATGCTCAAATGCACATTTTCCCCCCAAAGGAAAATCTCAGGCCAATAATTTAGCCTTCCACTTTAAGAAAGCTAAAACGGGGTGGGGTGGGGAGGAAGGATGGAAGGAAGGAAGATTATAGAAAGAGGAAACCAAGAATAAGATAGAAATAGGGGAACTTAATGAAAGCAACAAATAAAACCAAAAGATCATTGATTGAGAAACATTTCATCTGACACACCAGGAGAAAAGAAGAATTTCCAATTACTAAATCAGGTATGAATGCGGTCATTAGTGGTGACTTAACAAAAGCACAGAGAATTGCCAGGAAACAGTACAAATCACAGCGCGTCAACAAATTAGATAAACGAGATGAACCATGCAAATCTGAGGAAACAAACTACAGAAACTGATCCCAGAAGAGAGAAAACCTGAGGGGGCTTCTGACAAAGATATTGTGTGCACAGTGAAAAATACTTGAAGAATTACCATGAATATTTCAGAGAGGCTGACAGAAAACACTAGAAAAGGAGGGAACTCATCTCAACACAATCCTCTCTCTCTCTCTCTCTCTCTCTCTCTCTCTCTCTCTCTCTCTCTCTCTCTCTGAAGCCTCCCGAAAAAACTTCCAAGGGAATTAAGGACAGCTCTCCCCACCCTCCTGCAGGGCTCTGAATAGCAGTCAGTTCCATCTGCAGGGACAGGCCACACCCTTCCCTACTAGTCTTTACACCTCCCCCCC
>JADRCD010213355.1:1316-14452 GCA_019843815.1 Montemys delectorum
TCATGGAATCTGAATTAATTTGTGTATAGCATAAGCTGGGCTAAGCATACATAGTATAAGATGCCTTGCCATGCAAAATAGGCAAAATATGAGCCATCTGCTTCACAGCATTCATAGGAATTCATTGAAGGGTAGTATTGAAGTAGTGGCTTGTTGTACAAGTATGTCTCAGGCAGAATCCAGTGGCATCCCTTGATTGTTCCAGCCAATTTTGCTTTATAGCATTTTTTCATGTTAACCTTATCTTACTGAATTGGTTTATTGGGACTTGATATGGCATTGAGTCTGGAGTATAAGAAAGTTAATAGATCCAATGTGGAATATGAAACTGGAATCTTGGTGTTATTATTCCAGCAAGAAAGACAAGTTCATTATGGTAAAAGAAAATCCCTTTAGTCAGAACAAAGAAAAACAAGTTCAAATATAACAAAGCTCTTCTTTGCTTGTTTCTCCACAGTGCTATGTTTTGCTCAAAAAGTACTCTAAGTTACTTATATTATCAAATTTCTAGGGAAAATACAATAATTTGTGGCATTCTGACGAATTTTATTCATATCCAAGTACTATGTCATTATATGGTTAAAAGGAAAATTAAACAGTCTATAAATGATAGAAAATAAGCAAAGATAAATTTTCCTATTTCCTTATATTTATCTTCGTAAACATTTAAAGTGTACTTCTTTAATATTAAGCATGTAGTTCAGTTATTCAGTTTTTCTCTCCTAGCAATGCTAGGTTAACAAGAATTGAGCTGATTCTAGAGCTAATTTCCATATAATTTTTATCTGTTCTACAAGTTTCATATCAACATGAAAATTATATTTTCCCCAAACTGACTTCCATCGTTTTCATAAGGTCCATTCATCTATTCTGATTTCTTATTTTTCCCAGACTAATATTCTGTTCTTGTCCATCTTACATGCTGTTTCTGCTGTGGGAACCACTAACTCATCCTCTGATAATGAGTAGCTAAAGCTCTTCCTTCAGATCTCAGATCAAACATTCATTCTTTTTGTATGACATTTTAGAGGACTCTTTGTTCTTAGCACACAATTCATTTTTTAAAACACAGGGAGACAGAGACCAGTGAAGCAAAGAGAAATATTTAGCTCCCCGAAACAGGCTTTGTGAGACATCATCCCTGAATGCTTAGCCCAAATATTGACTCATTGCAGACTCTCAAATAGCTTTGAATACAGTATTAAATGGACTTTCAAGTTCCAATCATACATCTGATTGGAGCTCTGTATTAATGAACTAATTGAATATAGTATCCGATCAAGCGCGTAGAGCATGCCACTAATATGACTAATGTAGAGTCTGAGAATAAAGAAAGAGAATATTGGAGAATAATTGTATTTGTGTGTCCATTTTACCAAAGAAAAATAAAGATGATATTGTGTCCTGATGTTAACACAATCAGTAAGTGGCATTAAATTCAATATCAACCCTGAGTCTAGACATCTGCCTAGAGTATACACTTTTGATTCATAAGTTCCATTCTCTGACCTGTTTATAGATTATTAATTATGAAGGCAGTAGATTAATTAATTTGCATCAAATAAAACACTGAATGACTACATTTTCCTGGACATGTATTCTGTATATTTTTATGTTTATTGCTTTAGAAAACAATAACTTTTCATTGTTTTCCAGTAACTAGAACTTTACAAATGGTGACTTTATAATGGATAGTGCATATTCTGATGTTATGACTGAGAGTCTTGAGAGCTGAATGTACTTCTAGTCCTTCTATGTTCTCTGTTAGCTAAACTTGTTTTAAATTGTCATTCTTTACCATGTAGGTTGATAATCCCAACAAAAGCATTGCTGTATGTTTGCGGAGCATCATGATTGCCCGGCATAGGCATTCAGTGCTGGGATACCTTGAGCATCAATGCATTTGTTTCTAAAACTGTAAAACTTATTGAAAATAAAGGGACTAATATAAAATTTAAAATGTCTGTTATTTTTTATCCTGAAGAAGCAAGTGCGTAAAACAAACAAAAAAAATCTAATTCAATGGACTGTAAAAATTAAGGTAATTAAAAAATCTAATTCTTTTTTGTTTTTTATTTATTATATGTAAGTACACTGTAGCTGTCTTCAGACACACCAGAAGAGGGCATCAGATCCCATTACAGATGGTTGAGAGCTACCATGTAGTTGATGGGAATGAAACCCAGGACTCTCTGGAAGAGCAGTCGCTCTAACTCTCCAGCTCTTTTTTTTTTTTTGGTTTTTAATGGTCAAGTGCAGCAATAACATATATAAAATTGTTGTCTTGTCATTCCAAAGAGAAAGCTAAATGTAGACTTTAAAAGTGGCATTTTTTTCTGCATTAATAAGCGGAGTAAGAGCTTTCCCTTCATCCCTAACAGATGGAACAATGACTCAGAGACAATAGAAGCAGTTCCAGAGGCTGTCATCTCTCTCCACAGCCACATTTGTAACCACATCCGTAATATAAACTGTTGACTTTCCAAATTCTTTGGGAGCTAGGAGTGTTTTTCCTTTCTGTTTTATCTCCAGCACTATCCTCTCCTAACTTTCAGCTGAGAGTAGGCCTCACTCTCCAATGCCCCAAGGAGAATTTTATCTTGTAGCATTCCATACAGGACATAATTAACAGTCCCACATTTAGAAGCACCACTTCATGAGAAGTACACAAGTATCTTACTGTATAATATAGTCATACACCTATGATATCTACGGTTTACTTAAAAGTGATTGCATTCATTTCCTCATATTTTTTTTACCTACTTTTGGAATTGTTCACTTATTGCTTATTTCTAATGATTTTACCCTCAATTTTAATCCTTCTTTTTATTACTGCTGACTAAATTTTCTGAGCAAATATAATTATGATTCTTCAATAATTTACTGAATATAAACACCTGGGGAAAGCTATATTAAAAGCATTCTTGTCTATTCCACTATTACTTTAAGTCATTGAGGAAAACATTCATTTTGACTAAATACTTACATAGAAAAATTATGGGAGTAACTACTGATGCAAGAGGTAATAATTAAGCTTTGTTCAAATGTTTTTTTGTTGACAAGAAAAGTATTTTGCTAGTACTCAGAAGTTACGTGATGACATTTAGCACTTACTTAACTTCTAGTTATTTGTACAAGGAAGTACAATAAATGTGGACATAAGAAGTGATTGTATAACTCATGATAGATGCCATGAATATATTTTATGAAGGAGACAGTGAGACCATCTAGAAAGGGTAGTTAAATTAGACAGGCAACACTCTAGGAAAGATTTTAAGAAAATATTGCATGAGTTCGCTCTCAAAGCAATCAAAGTCTTAACTGAATAACCAGGAAGGTAAGGGAGATGGTCACCAAATTGATAATGAGTTAATTGCCATAAGTACAGCAGTTGAATGTGTATAAGATACCAATGGATATGAACAGACATACTCACAAGAGGCATGGGTCAGAGAATTAAAGCCATGGTAAGGTATGTGGAGTAGCCTACCTTAAAAACGCAAATGGTCAGGGAAGGGTTTTCAACAAGATCAACAATTTCCATTTTACTGTTCTTTGTTGTAGAGAATTGGGGTACAGAGGGTAAAGGTTTTGCTGTGAGGAATGGGCACTTGTAAAGAAGGCAGTGGGCTGAGAGAATCCTCTCTTCAATGGGTTCTATTGAATCTATAAATAAGGTGCTGACAGCATGTCCTGTGGGTGAAGTAAGAAGGGGATGTCATAGAGTGTTTAAAGCAAGTGATGAGGATTTAAAACACCATCTCTGGGGAAACCGAACAAAGCAAATGTCTATGGAGTGATGGCTGGCTGCGCTGGATTCGTTCCCTGTTGACATTGTGGGGCTGCATCCTTATACGGTTTGATTCTTTGTTGGAGGCTGATGGGGAAGCACAGAAAGATGTCGTGCCCTAAAGCCCTTCCCACATGTTTGCTGGGAAGATTTGAAGCACAGGATAGTATGAGACAAAAAAAGGGGGCGAGTCGTAGAAGTGGCTGAATGGGTGAATCATGAGATCTTGGCTGAATACAGGATGAAGTTAGGATGGGATGGATGGGATGGGATAGATTAGGAATCCAAATCCTACAAATCCAGACAGCATGGAATATGCATAGAGAAGCAAAGGGTGAAACCTGAAAGCACTCAGGGGCCATGATGAGGAAATACTTTATCTTATTTTTGGAGATATTACCGAGTTCAAGGAAAGACAAAGAATGTCACCAGAAATAAATTGGAGAGACTCGGTGAAATTTATATGATCAGTAATCTCAAAGGACACCCCCTTTTATTTCCTAGAAATTAATTCTAGACACAGTGTATGTAATAGAAGCATAGTAAAATGGTACGTCCATGTACAGGTATTAAGACTGCATTGCAAAATATTATTTCTTTTTGTTAAAAAGAAGTTTGAATGTACAAGGGAATAAGAATGATTCTTGGCCAAAGAATATACCATAGATTTCATTGCTAAAAGGAAATTTAAAATCCACAGCTAAACATTGTGTTCTTAGATAACCCTAGAAACACCATTCCTTTAAATGTGGAAATCATGAATTAATGTTTTTCATAATAATGAAGAAAAAGTTAGAATATTCTATAGTAACATTCATTTTAAGCAAAGAACAACCACAGATTTACCCACTAAGAATTTCTGTCTATATTGCAAATGTTTTCACTGTAAAAAAATTAAAATATTGTAAGAAAAAAACTACAGAAGAGCTGTAATGAACATTGAAAGTCTTCACATAATTCACAAGAGGAAAAATAGACACCTTACAATTAGAATGTAGTTGGAAATAAATTAATAATTTTGATGATTCAGGAAAACTACTCCGGCTTTACCTTTAGTGTTTATAGAATCTTAGATGTCAGGAATAAGTTGGACATTTTACTAAACTTGTGCTATATCTACTGGAATATGACTGTTTTCAACAAGTTCATGAATTTATTAAATATATAGTCATGTGAAAGATTGGATTTTAATTCACCTTAACTTTATATGATTAAAGTTTCTCTGCTTAAGTTATTTATAAATCTGTAAGCAGATTTATAAAATATCTTTAATATTTAAAAGAAGGAATTTATTTCATTTTCTACAATGGCTCCTCATTTCTATGACATTTATAAAATCATGATTCAAATTGATAACCATTTTTAGGAGAATCTTTTCACTGAGTGCAGAAGGATTCTTGAATATCTTCCCACAGTTTTCACTGTTGAATGGTACATTTCTTATATCATTTGTACAGATTTTTTTGCTAAACTATGATTAACACCCTGATTGACACCTTCTTTAAATACTTCTGCCTTCATTTTAATTAAAGAAGAATACAAAATCAATTTCCTAATGAATGTTGGGACACTGAAAATAGGCATACATAGCCTTTGGCTAACATCTATGCATCCATTTACCTTTCTTTCCTTCTTTTTTTTTTTTCAGTTCAAGCATTTTTATTGGATATTTTATTTATTGACATTTCAAATGTTATTCCCTTTCCCAGTTTCCCTTCCAGATATCCCCTATCCCATCCTCCCTCTCCCTGCTTCTATGAGGGTGTTCGGACACCCACCCACCCATTCCTGCCTCCCAGCCCTGGCATTCCCCTACACTGGGGAATCGAGCCTTCACAGGACCAAGGGCCTCTCCACCCATTGATGCCTGGCAAGGCCAGACTCTGATACATATGTGGCTAGAGCCGTGGGTACCTCATTGTATTCTATTTCACTGGTTTAGTCACTGGGGCTCTGGGGAGTCTGGTTGGTTGATACTTTTGTTCTTCCTATGGGTTGCAAACCCCTTCAGCTCCTGTAGTTCTTTCTCTAACTCCTCCATTGGGAGGAGCACTCAGTCCAATGGTTGCCTGCAAGCATTCACTACTGTATTTGTCAGGCTCTGGGAAAGCCTCTCAGGAGACAGTTATATCAAGCTCTTGTCAGCAAGCACCTTTTGGCATCCAAAATAGAGTCTGCGTTTGAGGTCTGTATATGGGCTGGATCCCGGTTGGGGCAGTCTATGGATGGCCATTACTTCAGTATCTGCTCCAAGTTTGTATCTGTATATCCTGCCTTTAGTAACTCGTTCTCCCTTCTAAAAAGGACTGTAGCATCCACACTTTGGTCTTCCTTCTTCTTGAGCTTCATGTGGTCTGTGAACTGGTTAATTTTGGACTAATATCCACTTATCAGAGAATGCATACCTTGTATGTTCTTTTGCAACTGGGTTACTTCACTCAGAATGATCTTTTTATTTTTATTTTATTTATTTATTTATTTATTTATTTATTTATTTTTGCTTTTTGAGACAGGGTTTTCCTGTATAGTCCCTGATGTCCTGGAACTCACTCTGTGGACCAGTCTGGCCTCGAACTCAGAAATCTGCCTGCCTCTGCCTCCCAAGTGCTGGGATTAAAAGCATGTGCCACCACTGCCTGGCTAATATTTTCTATTCTCATCCAGTTACCTAAGAATTTCATGAATTCATTATTTTTAACAGCTGAGTAGTACTCCATTGTGTAAATGTGCCACATTTCTCTATTCATTCCTCTGTTGAAGGACATCTGGGTTGTTTCCAGATTCTGGCTATTATAAATAAGGCTGCTATGATCATAGTGAAGCATGTGTCCTTATTACATGTTGGAGCATCTTCTGGGTATATGCCCATAAGTGGTATAGCTGGGTCCTCTGGTAGTACTATGTCCAATTTTCTGAGGAACTGCCAGATTGATTTCCAGAGTGGTTGCATCAGCTTTCAATTCCACCAGCAATGGATGAATGTTCCTCTTTCTCTACATCCTTGCCAGCATCTACTGTCACATGAGTTTTTAATCTTAGCCATTCTGACTGGTGTGAGGTGGAATCTCAGGGTTGTTTTGATTTGCATTTCCCTGAGAATTAAGGATGTTGAACATTTCATTGCCTGCTTCTCTGACATTCGAGTTTCCTCAGTTGAGAATTCTTTGCTTAGCTCTGTTCCCCATCTTTTTAATAGGGTTATTTGGTTCTCTGGAGTCTAACGTCATGATTTCTTTGTAAATATTGGACATTAGACCTCTGCCGGATGTAGGATTGCTAAAGATCTTTTCCAATCTGTTGGTTGCCGCTTTATCCTATGGACAATGACCTTTGACTTACAGAAGCTTTGTAATTTTATGAGGTTCCATTTGTCGATTTTTGATCTTAGAGCATAAGCCATTGGTGTTCTGTTCAGGAAATTTTCCCCTGTGCCCATGTGTTCGAGAATCTTCCCCACTTTCTCTTCTATTAGAATCAGCATATCTGGTCTTATGTGGAGATACTTGATCCACTTGGATTTGAAGATTGTACAGGGAGATAAGAATGGATCATTTGTTAAAAATGCTTTCTTTTTTCCACTGGACAATTTTAGCTTCTTTGTCACAGATCAAGTGACCACAGGCATGTGGGTTCATTTCTGGGTCTTCAATTCTATTCCAATGATATGCCTGTCACTGTACAAATACAGTGCAGGTTTTTTTTCCACTATTGCTCTGTAGTATAGCTTGAGGTCAGGGATGGTGATTCCCCCAGGTATTCTTTTATTGTTGAGAATAGTTTTGACTATCCTGGGTTTTTTGTTATTTCTAATAAATTTGAGAACTAACTCTAATTCTACAAAGAATTGAGTTGGAATTTTGATGGGGAATGCATTAAATCTATAGATTGCTTTTGGCAATATGGTCATTTTTACTATGTTAATCCTGCCAATCCATGAGTATGGGAGATCTTTCCCTCTTCTGAGGTCTTCTTCGATTTCTTTCTTGAGAGACTTGAAGATCTTGTCTTACAGATATTTCACTTGTTTCATTAGCATCACACCAAGATATTTTATACTTTTTGTGACTTTTGTGAAGGGTGTCATTTCATGATAGCTTACCATTTTGTTGTGTTCTTGGATTCAGCTTACAAGAATTTTATGGAGTATTTTGGATCAATATTCATTAGGGAAAAGGGTCTGAAGTTCTCTTTCTTTGTTCGGTCTTTGTGTGGTTTAGGTATAAGCAGAATAGTGGCTTCATAGAATGAATTGGGCTGTGTACCTTCTGTTTGTATTTCGTGAAGTAGTTTGAAAAGTATTGATATTAGGTCTTCTTTGAAGGTCTGACAGATTTCTGCACTAAACCCATCTGGTCCTGGGCTTATCTGGTAGGGAGAATTTTAATGACTGCTTCTATTTTTTTAGGGGTTATGGGACTGTTTAGATGGTTTATCTGATCCTGATTTAACTTAAGTATTTGGCATCTGTCTAGAAATTTGTCCATTTCATCCAGATTTTCCAGTTTTGTAGAATATAGTCTTTTGTAGTAGGATCTGATGATTATTTGAATTTTTTTGGTTTCTGTTGTGATGTCTCCCTTTTTATTTCTGAGTTTTTAATTTGGATACTGTGTCTGTGCCCTCTGCTTAGTCTGGCAAAGGGTTTAATCTATCTTGTTGATTTTCTCAAAGAAGCAGCTCCTGGTTTTTTTGATTCTTCATATTGTTCTTTTTGTTTCTACTTGATTGAATTCAGCCTTGAGCTTGATTGCTTCCTCTGTCTCCTCCTCTTGGATGTATTTCCTTCTTTCTGTTCTAGAGCTTTCAGATGTGATGTCAAGCTGCTAGTGTATGCTCTCTCCAGTTTGTTTTTGGAGGCACTCAGAGCTATGAGTTTTCCTCTAAGCACTGCATTCATTGTGTCCCATATGTTTTGGTATGTTCTGCCTTCATTTTCATTAAATTCTAAAGCATCTTTAATTTTTTTATTTCTTCCTTGACAAAGTTATCATTGAGTAGAGTGTTGTTCAGCTTCCACATGTATGTGGGCTTTCTATTATTTTTGTTGTTATTGAAGACCAGCTTTAGTCTGTAGAGATCTGATGGGATACATGGCATTATTTTAATCTTCTTATATCTGAGGAGGCCTGTTTATGAATGATTATATGGTCAATTTTGGAGAAGGTACCAAGAGGTTCTGTGAAGAAGGTATATTCTTTTGTTTTAGGATGAAATGTTCTCTAGGTATCTGTTAAATCCATTTGGTCCATAACTTCTGTCAGTTTCACTGTGTCTCTGTTTAGTTTCTGTTTCCATGACCTGTCCATTGCTGAGAGTGGGGTGTTGAAGTCTCCCACTATTATTATCTGCAGTGCAATGTGTGCTTTGAGCGTTAGTAAAGTGTCTTTTATGAACGTGTGACCTTGCATTTGGAACATAGATGTTCAGAACTGAGAGTTCATCTTGGTAGATTTTTTTCCTTTGATGAGTTCAAAGTGACCTTCCTTATCTTTTTGATAGCTTTTGGTTGAAAGTAGATTTTATTCGATGTTATAATAGTTGCTCCAGCTTGTTTCTTGGGACCATTTGCTCGGAAAAGATTTTCAACCTTTTACTCTAAGGTAGTGTCTGTCTTTGTCACTGAGCTTCATTTTCTCTATGCAGCAAAATGTTGGGTCCTGTTCACATTTCAAGTCTGTTAATTTATGTCTTTTTATTGGGGGAATTGAGCCCATTGATGTTAAGAGATATTAAGGAAAAGTGATTGCTGCTTTCTATTATTTTGGTTGTTAGAGATGGAATTATGTTTGTGTGGCTATCTTCTTTTGGGTGTGTTGAAAGATTACTTTCTTGCTGTTTCTAGGGTGTTTTTCTCTTGTGTTGGAGTTTTCCATCTATTTTCCTTTGTAAGGGCTGGATTTGTGGAAATATAGTCTGTAAATTTGATTTTGTCATGGAAAATCTTGGTTTCTCCATCTACAGTAATTGAGAGATTTGCTGCTTATAATAGCCTGGGCTGGCATTTGTGTTCTCTTAGATTCTGTATATCATCTGTCCAGTATCTTCTGGCTTTTATAGTCTCTGTTGAGAAGTCTAATGTAATTCTGATAGTTCTGCCTTTATATGTTACTTGACTTTTTTTCCCTTACTGATTTTAATATCTTTGTTTATTTTATTTTTATTAGATATTTTCTTTATTTACATTTCAAATTTTATCCCCTTTCCTGATTTCCCCTCTGAATCCTCCCCCATTCCATCACCCCTCCCCATGTTCACTAATCCATCCACTCCTGCTCCCATGGCCTGGGATTCTGCTACACTGGGGCATCGAGCCTTCACAAGACCAAGGGCTTCTCTTCTCATTGATATCCCACAAGGACATCCTCTGCTATATATGTGTCTGGAGCCATGAGTCCGTCTGTGTGTACTCTTTGGTTGGTGGTTTAGTCCCTGGAAGCTCTGGGGGTACTGGTTGGTTCACATTGTTGTTCGTCCTATGAGGCTGCCAATCTCTTCAGCTCCTTGGGTCCTTTCACTAGCTGTTTCATTGGAAACCCTGTGCTCAATCCAATGAATGGCTGTGAGCATCTACTTCTGTATTTGTCAGGCACTGGCAGAGCCTCTTAGAAAACTGCTAGGTCAGGCTCCAGTCAGAAAGCACTTGTTGGCATCCACAGTAGTGTCTGGGTTTGGTAATTGTATATGGGATGGATTCCCATATGGGACAGTCACTGGATGGCCTTTCCTTCAGTTTCTACTCCAAATTTTGTCTCTGTATCTCCTCCCATGGGTATTTTGATCCCCCTTCTAAGAAGGACCAAAGTATCCACACTGTAGTCTTTCTTCTTCTTGAGCTTCATGTGGTCTGTGAATTGTATCTTGGGTATTCCGAACATTTGGGCTAATATCTACGTTTCAGTGAGTAATATCTACTTATTAATATTACTTATCAGCTAATATCTACTTTCCAGCTTCTGGCAATTATAAATAAGGTTTCTGTGAACATAGTGGAGCATGTTGCAGCAACCACCAAATTGGGAAATGATGTTTACCAGTCCTACATTTGATAGAGGGCTATTATTCAATATATACAAAGCAATCAAGATGTTAGACTTCAAAGAACCAAATAACCCTACTAAAAATAGGGTACAGAGTTAAACAAAGAATTCTCAACTTAGTAAAACCAAATGGCTGAGAATCACCTAAAGAAATATTCAACATCCTTAGTCATCAGGGAACTGCAAATAAAAACAATCCTGAGATTCCACCTCACACCAGTCAGAATTACTAAGAACAAAGACACAGGTGACCGCAGATGCTGGTAAGGATGCAGAGAAAGATGAACACTCCTCCATTGCCGGTGGGATTGCGAGCTGGTACAACCACTCTGGAAATCAGTTTCACAGTTCCTCATAAAATTGGACATAGTACTCCCTGAGGACCCAGCTATACCACTCCTGGGCATGTACCAAGATGATGCTGATTTTATTATTCTTTCTTTGTTTTGTGCATTTGGTGTTTTGATTACTATGTGATGAGAGGAATTTCTTTTCTGGTTCAATCTATTTGTAGTTCTGTAGGCTTCTTGTATGTTCATGGGCTTCTTTTTCTTTAGGTTAGGGAAGTTTTCTTTTATAACTTTGTTGAAGATATTTACTGGCTCTTTAAGTTGAAAATCTTCCCTCTCTTATATACCTATTATCCTTAGGTTTGGTCCTCTCATTGTGTCCTGGATTGCCTGGATGTTTGGGGTAGTAGGTTTTTTGTTTGTTTGTTTGTTTGTTTGTTTGTTGTTGTTGTTTTGTTTTTTTTGCATTTTGCATTTTCTTTGACTGTTGTGTCAATGTTTTCTATGGTATCTTCTGCCTCTGAGATTCTCTCTTCTGTCTCTTTTATTCTGTTGGTGATGCTTGCATCTATGACTCCTGTTCTGTTTTCTAGGTTTTCTATCTCCAGGGTTGTCTCCTTTTGTGATTTCTTTATTGTTTTTATTTCCATTTTCCATTTCCTTGATGGTTTTGTTCAATTCTGACATGTGTTTGGTTGTGTTTTCCTGTAATTCTTTAAGGGATTTTTGTGTGTCCCTTACCTGTGTTCTTTTGTATTTCTTTAAAGGAGTTATTTATGTCCTTTTTTGAAGTCCTCTGTCACCATCATGAGATATGATTTTTAAATCAGAATCTTGCTCTTTTGCTGTTTTCGGGTATCCAGGATTTGCTGTGGCAGAAGAACTGGGTTCTGATGATGCCAATTAGCTTGTTGTTGTTGTTGTTGTTGCTTAGGTTCTTGTTCTTGCCTCTTGATATCTGGCTATCTCTGGTGTTAGTTGGTCTTACTGTCTCTGACTGGAGCTTGTCCCTCTTGTGAGCCTGTGATCTTAGGAGTGTCAGTACTCCTAGGGAGACCAGCTCTTTCCTGGGCAGGATTTAGGTGCAGAGGGCTGTGAAGACAGTCTTAGCTCTTGGGCACAGATGGAGACTGGAAGGGTCCTGTTCTCACCTTCTCTGCTGTTCCTGTGCTCTGTGTGCTCCTGGCAGTGTCCTCTTTGGACAGTTATTGGCGCAAACGTGGTAATCTTACCTCTGGGTTTATGACTGAGAGCACTCCTGGAAGACAGCTCTCTTCTGGCAGGATTTGGTTGCAGAGGGATATGGGACAACCTTAGCTCTGGGGCACAGATTGAGAGTGGTCTACTTACCTTTCAATATTTTTGTTATTTTTCTTATTTTTTTTAAGTTTCTGAGAATGTACATACTGTATTTGGACCATTTTGGATCCAGGTTCTATGCTCAACATTTCTTCTTGAACACATGACCTTTTCTGTTATAATTATTTCTAAAAATTTATTTGCAGAAATATACGAGTGTGTAAATTTGTAAATATGTATGTATGTATAACCTATTGAGTGCAATTGGTCTTCCTCATATGTACATGCGTTGAGATTGGATTTGTTCTTCAAGAGAACTGATTGTCCTTCCTTCGACAGCCATTAATTGATTGTCGCTCTTCGTGTAGAAGTGGGACATTGGGAGGCTTTCATACACTGTATTTGCACGTTAACTGAAGTGTTCATGGCAGGTCTTTGTAGGTCTTGTGTAGCCATACTGATAAGCCTTCATTTCTGCAACATCTCTGTTACATTGATAAGACACTATCTCACATCTACCATCCTGGTTCTCAGGCTTTTACAGTCTTTTGTCACTCTCGCTGATGTTTCCTGAACTATGGGTAAAAGAGTTATGATACCGATTGTACTGGCTAGTTTTGAGTGTCAACTTGACACAGGCTGGAGTTATCACAGAAAAGTGAACTTCAGTTGGGGAAGTGCCTCCATGAGATTCAGCTGTGGGGCATTTTCTCAATTAGT
>JADRCD010213356.1:0-41984 GCA_019843815.1 Montemys delectorum
GAGAGAATGGCCCAGCTGTTAAGAGTATATACTGATCTTGTAGAAGTCCCAATCTATTTTCCCAGCATCAGAAGGCAGGGCTCACAGCTGCCTGTAAATACAGTTTCAGGGGGTCTGAGGGTATCTTCTGGTCTCCTTGGGCAACTATACTCACATTCACGTATCCACAGATATATTATTTAAAGATAGAGAGAGGAACAGCTAAGAGGATGAGAAAGTCTAATACATGTCTAGTTGAAGCTCTAAATTAATGAAGAAATGATTCAATGGAGAAAAAATAAGATTCAGATCTATCTCCAAATGCTAGAAGACATGTTTATGAAGCCAAAAGGAATCCCAAATTCTTTGAAAAGGAATTAGAGCATAGTATAAAAGAAAGCCATACTCAGGTCTCTCAACCTTCATCTCCTTTCATGAAAATGAAAAAGAAAACCTATGCCTAGAAATATGATAGTGGGCTGGAGAGATAGCTCAATGGTTAAGAGCACCAACTGCTCTTCCAAAGGTCCTGAGTTCAAATCCCAGCAACCACATAGTGTCTCACAACCACCCGTAATCAGATCTGTGCCCTCTTCTGGAGTGTCTGAAAACAGTTACAGTGTACTTATATATAATAAATAAAGATTTATATCTTAAAAAAAGAAATATAATAGTAAAACTTCAGGTTAGAAAAAAAGTTAAAAACATCCTGCAAGGAAGAAAGGAAAAACTTAGCATGAAGTAGCAACGAGACTTATAGGTAACTATAAATGAACCCCTACCTAAACATTAAAAGATAATAAAATAATATCCCTAGGATTTAGAGAGGAAAACTGTCAAAGTAGAAACCTATATTGAAAAAAGTCACCTTCCAAAAAATGATAGCAAATAAAATTTAGAAAATTCAAACAAAATTTTTCTGGAAGTGGGGGAACAAGGAAGTTTAAAGCATATATTTTAGGTAAGATGTGGAAAGGTTGAGAAAGAAAAAGTAAAAATATTGACATTAGTTGAACTATGCCTGGGTTGTTGACTCTGTTGGAAAGAAGGAAACAAAAATCAGGCTTAGAATTAAAACCCCAGACAAAATTAGTAAGTTACATTGTGTTCATCAGACCCCAAGCAGTTGGTCTTTATACTGGTCAAGGAAGAGTTATTCACTCAAGACTTAGTTAACTGTGTGTATTAAAACGGAAGTTTGTAAAACTTTCAAAGGTGAAGAAGGAAATATAGTCACGGGTGTGAAATCAGTACATAAAGGAGGAAGAGGAATATAAAAATACCACAAATAAAACTACTACAAATGCATAATAGGGTCCTATGTCAATGAGGAACAGAAATACAATTGAAATTATTTTCTTATATTTCAAATACATAAAACAGGGTGTATACAATAGAAATGTACTAGGCAAATCTTTACTGCTAAAAGCTGGCATCAACATTAACATATTACTTTTTATTAACATTACTATTTTATAGTAATAATTATATTCTTGAAACCACATGGACACATTTACATATGATTTTGTGCCTATATTTTACTGTTAGTTAAGCATCCCTGTTAAATAGTGGCAGAGTGTCACAGAAAGAACATATTTCAGGAGCGACTGAAGCTAGAAACATTATCAAATTATCAACAACAGGGGCTGTGCAGCTGCCCACTGGGCTACCACACCGGTTAGATCACTATACAAAGGAAACCCATGTTCAAGTCTCTCAACCTGCATCTTCTCTCTTTGTGACAGCCTCATCTTTACCAGGCATGGCCTCTGTGTACCAGGGCTCTGTGTGTCAGTGAGAACAAGACACTAATGACCAGAAAGTGCTGGATCTGGGTTTTCAGAGACAAATACATACTATAATTACAAAGCCTTTAAATCACATTTTTTATGATGATAGTGATTTGGTTAAGCAGAAAACAGAAACCATGTTCCTCAAGAGAAAGCAGAGAAGAAAGCCTACCAGAACGCCAGGCTCATTATTCAAGTGCAATGAACTCCAACTAATGCTTAATTACGAGAAGCGCGGGGAAGATCAGAGGAGAATGAGACACGGCATCTCCTGAGGCACTTGATTGATTTCTCAGAGTACAGAACGCAAGCTACTGTGAATTCTGAACACACAGACTCAGCCAGAAAGGGCCCAGGGAACACACACGGCTTGTGGGGAGAATAATGGCGAAATAAATGAAACAAGCTGCGCTGCCTGGCCCAGGTCTTAGCCTAGAACATAGTCCAGATTTCACCACTATTATAGTTTTCTGATGTAGATATTTTAATGTTGATTTATTTGGGGAGATGAGGTGGGGAACAGGGCCCATGTGTGGGTCTGGGGAGTGTATTAGATTATCAAGCTTTTACTAGGTAAGCCATCTTGCTGTCCCAAGCATAGCTATTCCTTAAGACGAAAACAGACTTCATTCAGGCTCCTCATCACCTGTAACTCTGACATTTTAAGATATTCTGCATGATTTTCACAAGCACAGAAAAAATCCAAACTAAAGACTTTGATAATTTCTTCTTTTAAAAAAATTAACATCACTCTACAAACATGGAAATTAAATCAAGTTCTTCTGGTATAATTTGTTTTTTTTTAGAAGAAAACAGCAGCACAAATCACCAATTGGAGATTTTTTTCGATGCAAATATCTTGACCTAAAGTCAGCTGTCCCTTCCTGCTGTTGCATCTTAGGATTCATACAACCAACTGCGGATAAAAAAATATTTGGGAAATACAGCATTTTTTACTGAACACAGATAGACCTTTTTCTTCTCACTATTCCTTAAGCAATAAAGCAGAGTGGTTGTTTATATGTCATTTACATTGTACTCAATATTCTGGAGAATACAAGGCTTAAACACATGTGAAACTGTCCACAGGTGACATGTAGCTAGGATGTCATTTTATACGAAGATTTAATGTCTGTGGGAAGTATGGAAACCAATCCCCACAAGGAATGACTGGTGACTGTGTAAGATGGATAGATATTTATACAAAATAATACCTCCCATTTTGGAGCCTAACTTCACTACTTACTGGCCATGTGACCTTGAACGGATACTTAATCATTCATTTTCACCTACAAAATGGATGAAATATCTATGTCATTGTGAAGTTTAAGTAAGACGATGCATGTCAAAAACTTACTGTATGCCAGGTACACTGCAAGGTCACAATAAATGTAGTTAGAATCATAGTTGAAAACTTCTGTACATATTTTAATATTCTCAGCAGGAGACTAGACTTTCCCATGCCTCTTCTATTGCAAATGGCAAGCTTACATTCATAGCTGTGTCCACTGCTTAGTATCCTACTCATGACTTCTGAACACCCAGCTCTAAACAGATGAGTAGGGCAGAGATAGTTTAATTTAAGCTTAACTTTTGTATCCCAACTGTGACTTTAATTATGAAAAAGAGGAAAGCAAACATGAGAAAAGTCAAGAAAGCCAGCTAGCCACCTGTTAGCTGTATACCATCTGTAGGACTATAAGATGTGTTTCCCAGGACACTAAGAAAGTTTTATCAGTGTGGTTTCTGAAAAAAGAAAAAAATCACTTTCAGGAATCTTTGCAAAACACAGACACCAGAGAAAGTGCTTGGTGACAGGAGAATTCTTCATCAATTTATTGGAAGAAAATGATTTAAGAACAAAAAAAAAATTAGTTGTGGATGTTAAGGACCTGAACTGTCACTCTCAGTCTCTGGTAAAATCCTCAGAGCAAAGTGTGTAATCTCTCAATGGCTAAGGCAGAGAGGAGATGGACAGCCCTTCAGGTCACGGGCTGAGAGAACAACAGATTTAGATAAAACAGTACCTACAGTCTGGTCTCCCAGGAGACAGGGCCAGTGAGGGTCCTGTGTAAAGCTTCCTTTTGTTGTGTTTCCATCATTCCTAAATGGACTCTCTTTAGGACAAATGTCACCTCATCGTCCTCTGGACCCTCGTCACTTCTTTCAGTGCTTGGAACCAGTGAGACAACCCAATGTCATGGAACCTGGTCAAAGTCGTGGCTTTTCAATGACAGATGTAAGTCTTGAAGTTGCTCACATCCACTCTTCTATTCACCCATCCATTCAATCAATCAGACACCAAGTGAGGCAGATCCCAAGTCTTGTGCTCTTTCCTTCTTCACCGAGTAGGTCTGGGTGTTCGCTAAAGCCTCCACTGAGAAGCTTATCACAATGAGCATCAGGGGTTCCTGGACAGTCCTGGTAACTGACTGGGCCTGGGGAGCACAGATGGGAGCCCTGGTAACCAACTGAGTAGTTAGCCCAAGGCAGCACAAATGCCAAGCTGCTCAGGGGCTTCTGCTATTGTTTCCAATTCAGAGTGTTTCCTTCCGATGGAAGAGAGAGTGAAAAGCCAGGTGCCAGGTGCCAAGTAGAATCCCGGTGACAGTGATTTGAAGTCAAAGCCTTTTGTAGCTAAGCAGTCCCCATCCTCTCTTCACAAGGCAGAGAAAATTAAAGTGTGATTCTAGCACAAAGAAGTGAGCCTAGTGGGGCCAGCCTACCATTAGAGGGCTTCTCCATCCTTCATTTGAATCAGCCACAGAACAAGGAGAAACAGTTTTTAGTCTGCCTCATGGGTACACATGTTCTCCTGTGGAGCCCACCTCCCCTTCACTTCTTCAGATGCTCTGTCGTTCATAGTCTGCTGGTGTTTTCTGTTTCCTTGCTCTGCATTGGTATTTTCTCTGCTTTCTTCCCACTTTACTGCCTGAATCTACAACTTTCTTTCACTTGCAGGCTTGGGAGGTTATCAGTATACCTCATACACCTCTAGAGGCAGCTTCAGGGTAACAGTGATGTAGACAAGGGTCACTGGTTTTCATTGACAACTTGACACAAAGAATTCCCTAGGGAGAGTCTCAATAGGAGACTGACCAGATCAAGTTAGCTTGTGGGTGTGTTTATGGGGCATAGCTCTATTACATTACTTGCTGTGGGAAGATGGTCTAAAATGGGTAGCACCATTCCTTAGGCTTCATCCTGTAGTAGTGTGATAAAATCAAGAAGAGTGGTACATATGCATTCACTCTAATTCTTGACTGTGGATGAGACTACCTGCTTTAAGTTCTCATGGCCTTAAACTCACAGAACTGAAAGATAAATACTTTCTAAGTTGCTTTTAGACGGGGTGTTTTAGCATAGCAACATAAAATGAAAGGAATACATAGACCTATTCTGCCTGTCTGAGGAACAGCTGTCCTGTCTGTATCTTGTGGCAGAAACCCAGTACAAGAAGTCAGAATCTTTCCAGCCACTACTGGGAGCTCTACCCAGAACACAGAGGAATGGGAAGGTCACGGGAATGAGAGAAAATTAGGTGTTGTGGTCTGAATGCTCATGTTCTGCTAAAATGTCTGTCTCATCCACACCTCACAATCCTTTCAGATTTGATTCTATGTTATCTGGACCAATTCTAATGGCCTCCTCCAAGCTGACTTCAGTTTCTGTTGGTCTGCCTCTAACTGCCAGCTCCTGACTTGTAATGCCAGTAGCTCTGCAATTGCTTTCTTAGACTTTATGAAACTCTGCATTTTTCTCAAAGTAAGCAGTTTTCCTTTGTGCTCAGCATGTGATGCGTTTGCCTTGTACTTGTGTTAAGGATGACATAGCAAAGTACTGGAGGGTAGTAACTTATACACAGCAGAAATTTGTTTCTTACAGTTCCAGAAACTGAGAAATCCAAGACCAAGCCTGACTGCATGTCTACTGAGGGTATTTTCCTAGTTCCTAGATGGCTCCTTCGGGCTACATTCTCTCATGGTAGGCATGGCATAGCTCCCCACAGCTTCTTCTAGAAGGGTGCTAGTTTGATCTCAAGTATTCTGTCTTTGTAATCTCTCCTTTTTTTTTTTTTTAAAAATGTTACTTATTTTATTTATGTCAGTACACTGTAGCTGTTTTCAGACATATCAGAAGAGGGCATTGGATCCCATTACAGATAGATGGTTGTGAGTCACCCTGTGGTTGCTGGGAATTGAACTCAAAACCGTTAGAAGAGCAGTCAGTGCTATTAACCACTGAGCCATCTCTCCAGCCCTGTAACTATCTCTTAAAGTCCACTTCCTTAGAGTGTCCTACTTGTGATTATTTCTTAACACATGAATTTAGGGGGAGATACATTCAGACTACAGCAGTAGTCAAATTAAAATAACCAGTAATGAGGGAGAACTGAACAAGGATGAACAGGCTCACCCCTGCCTAGGATTTGGCAGGAATAGATGACAGAAAGCAGGCTATTTTTCGAAGAGGTCAACTATTTTCTTCATGCCATGCTGACTTTGGCTTTGCATCTCCACTCCATCTTTTAATTGCACAGAATGAGACTATCAGTCAGGAAACAAAAACTTGGAAAATTTTGTCATTTCAATTCTGTGTATAGATTTGGTATCCCATGTGTGGATGGTGTTGTGACTATTTGCAGAAAACACAGGGCCTTTGCCCTTCTTGGCAAGAGTGAGCACAATAAACCAGCTGTCAGGGGAACATCTGAGAGAGCTCCTAGCTCCTTTGCTGTACCCTTCAGAGATATCTTTCCCTGCATCCATTCTATCAGCTTCAGTCTTGTCTTCCTACTCCTTGAAAAGATTTTGAAATTTGTGTATGATGTGCTTTTCTAATCACTAAAGCAAGTCCACAACTTTGAAGAGATGAGTCTCAGGGATGGCAGTTGGTCTATGCACTGCAGTGCCAAAATAGGTCATCAGTTCAGTAAAGTTCAGTATGAAAAAGAAAAATAGTTAAGGCTCTTGAAAATGCAGTTAAAATGCTCCATCTGGTCTACTAGCCAGACTGCTTTTCTGTAAATGAGCGCAATATTTTGCATGCAAGGAACACAGAATCTGCACATTGAGCTGAAATAACAGAACTCCCTGGAGACTTCCAAGACACTGTTTTTGATGGCCAATGGAGGTTCAATAAAAGTAGGTAATTCCAACATCTTGATGTCAAAGACAGAGTTCACATTTCCACTCAAAGAAAGGTGACAACCACCATATTTCCAACGCACAAAGCAGCTATAATCTACTAGTAAAAAGTCATGTGTATTAGTTAGTCTTTCTGTTGCTATGATAAAATATCCTGACAAGAAGCAACTAAAGAAAGGAAGGAAATGTTTGTTTCAGCCACAGGTCAAGGTTAAAGTCCATCATGGTGGGGATTTCACAATAATGGGAGCTTGGAACAGCTGGTTCCATTCCATCCCCAGTCAAGAAGCAGAGTGAAGAATTCTTATGTTATGTTCACTTTCTTCTTATACAGTCCAGGAACTCAACACAGGGAATGGTGCCACTCATCTGGATGAAGACCAGTCTTCCCTCCTCAAATAACCTAACCATCCTTCATAGGCATGTCCAGAGGATTTTCTCTCAGACAATTCTAGATCTCAAGCTGACAAATCAGACTAACCACCATACCATCTATACCAGCCACCAACCACCATACCAACTATAGACAGCAAAACACCAAGCTTGGAGAAAATGTTTTAGCTTTGAATCCTCAGGTGATACAAGATTGTCAGTGTAGAGGAATACAGCCTGCTAGGATTTGTATGGACTTCATAAAACACACAATCAATACATACCCTTCATTATCACAGAACCAACACCTAGAACTATAGGCTAAGAGTCTTGTTATGAGGTGGCTAAGTCAATAAGTGTTTGTTTATGTCTGCTAGATTCTTGACTTGGATGCTTGGTTCTAGAGACAAATATCAGACTTGGTTGGAGTCTCAGAAATTTAGGGTCAGAAATCATTATTAACATTGTCAATTAAAAAATAAAACAGACTCTTAGAAAAGAGGATGATTGGTGGAAACAGAAGATATCCATCTTATATACATAGTGAGCAGGGAAAGGCTATGTAAAAGAGTACTAGAAAGAGTGGACAGTATGGATCTGTGAAGAGGAAATACTGAATATCGTTTAGGTACCACCAGATGTTGGTGTGGTTTTGTGCATAAAGCTTAGAGAGAGGTACAGTGATGCATGGTATATGTGAAGCCCTGTGTTCAATGTTCAATCCCCAGAGCAGAAAGAAAAAGGCTGCTAGTGTAGCTGGAAGGTAGTACAGCATGAAATGAAGCCTCGGGAATAAGCAGGGCTAGAATTTTCCATAATAAGTCATAATAAGTCTTTCAATTTTTATTTTAAATCAGTCTTATCCTAAGAAGTTTAAAGGGTAGTAGAATATGAATTGAATATATGTGAATGGCTGGGAAGATGAACAAAACTAGACCCAAGAGGACTAGATAAGAGCCATTGAGCTTCATATCACTGATTCCTTTGGAAGCTTGCATGGCAATATTTGGTGCCATGAATGCTAGTCTACAGGGAGTGGGGCATTCAGGTCAGTTCCAGCTTTAAGGTCTCTAAATCCTTTGTCTGAAATGCATGGTGTCTTCAAGAATAGGGACTTACTTTTCACCTCTCAGGAGTAACCACCAGTGGCAGCAACAGACTATATTTTGAGAGTCTATTGGACATTTTTGACCAATAATTTGAAAAGGGGATTCTCATGTCTGATATCAGGGTTTTGCTAGGTAGTCTTTGGCTCTTGGAGGAAGGATTATCATCACAGATGAGCAATGTTTATTAAATAGAATTATATGTAATATAGTTTTTTATTTTAGAAAATAAATACTAATATTCCTTGTGGCTTTTTCAAATACCCTTGTTACTTTATCATCTTTTTCCTTCTTTATTTACCTCTTTTCCTCTCTATAAAGAGCCCTCTCTTTTCCCATTACCTCTATCAGATAATTTCACACATTGTATTTTGATCATCTTCATGCCCCTTCCCCAACTCCTCCCAGATCCATTCCCTTTTCCCTACCCACCAGACTTTATGTCCTCCTGATTTTTTAAAGCCCTATTAGTGATGGTAAATACTCTTGTGTATGTGTAGCCACCTACTGGAGCTTGTTCAACCCATCCACTTAAATTTTTATTTGTTTTTACTTAAAAAACATATGTGTATGTGCCTATGTGTATGTATGTGTATCACATGCAGGCAGATGTCCAAGGAGGCTAGAAGAAAGCATCAGATTCTCTGCAACTAAGTTATAGGTAGTTGTGAGCTACTCACCATGGGTGCTGGGAATTGAACCCAGGTCTATGACAAAAGCAGCAAGCTCTCTGAGCTGAGGAGCTGTCTTTCCAGTCTCAGTGATTTCCTTTAAATGTATCTATTCTCTTGTTGATACATATTGGTATTGTCACTGGTTTGGGCTTTTTAGAGAGAAAATGTCTATTTTAATATATTGTAACCACTATTTTGTGGACAATCCTTTTATTTCTTTTGGTAAATGCCTACCAAATGGACCTGTTGGGTAACAGTACATGTATGTGACTGAATTTTATAAGAAACTGAAGACAAATTTTCAACATGGCCATTTGAACTGATAATTCCACTAGCAATATTTGAGAGTTCCACTCAACTGCATTTTCAACATGTAATGTAATCCATTTTTAAAATTTTAGTTATATTGTAACACACTGTCTTGTATAGGTTTAATTTGCACTTCTCTGTGAGTCAATAACAGAGCACCTGTTCACACACCTCCTTACAGTGATCTTCCTTCATGGACAGCCATTGGCCTACAGTTCTACTGTACTGACTTTTTCTGTAGTGAGCATCTTGCCTTTCTACCTCTCAGTACATGTTTACACTCCCTGCCCCTGGCTTCTCTTTTAACATTTGCCTACAGTTTTACTGTACTGACTTTTTCTGTACTGAGCATCTTGCCTTTCTACCTCTCAGTCACATGTTTACACCCCCAGCCCCTGGCTTCTCTTTTAACATCACTGATTTGGGAGAAGGATTTTGTGAAAGATATGAATTGAAAATATTTTTCTTCAGTCTGTGACTTGATTTTTAATTTTCCTTAATGTCTTTAGGGGAACAGGAAAGAAAGGCGGGGAAGATTTTGGTAAAATTCTATTTATCATTTTATTTAATTTTTTTATTGCTGGCATTGTGTATCCCTTCTAATCAATCTTTGCTTATCACAAAATGCTGATGATACTCTTTGATAGCATCAGAAGCAGTGGTTCTCAACCTGTGGGTCACGAGGGGACAGGGATCACATATCTGATCTCTTGCATACCAGATAGTCATATTATAATTAATGATGGTAGCAAATTTACAGTTATGAAGTCGCAACTAAATAATTTTATGGTTGAGGGATTTTATATTTCACCACAACATGAGGAACATGTTAAAAGGTCACAGAATTGGGAAGGTTGAGAACCACTGCCCTAGAGGATTTCTCTATTTTACTTTTTAGTATCAGATCCATTTTGGATTAGTTTTGCATATGGTGTTTGTTAGCATCTCGGTGATGCTAACAGTGTTCTGAGTCAATTTTTTTTTCTTTCAGATTTTTATTCATGGTTTTATCATCATTGATTGAAATTTCTCCTTGTTATCTATATCAAATTAAAGTGAACCATACATGAGGGTCTATTTATTAACACCCAACTGCTCCATTAACATGACTCTATAGTCTTTGTTTCTTTAAAAAGTATTATTATTTTGTCTATTTTTGTGTGCACATGCGTGATGTGTAGCACTGTGCACAAACGGAGATCAGAGATAAACTTGAAAAGGTCAGTTGAATTTTATAATCAACGTTTAAACTTCTACACCTATTTTAAAGAGTCAGCTGAGTCTATATGTTAACTTAGGGAAAATTAGTAGCTGTGTTGTATCATCCTTTCATGAACATGGTATATATCCTACTTAAGTCTTCTTTAAATTATATATATATATATATATATATATATATATATATATATATATACACACACACACACACACACACACATATATATATATATATATATATATATATATATTAAAAACAGGCTTTTTGCTTTCTTGCTTATTACTTGTAGATATCTAAACAGATGTTGTGGATTGCCCTGGTGCTGTTTGTATTGATGCTAATTCTGCCTCCTCGAGGGTCATTGCCCCAAAACAAGGAGTGGATCGCGTACTCAGGTGATTCCCTGTGAACCTTCTCCCCATTTTAACTGGTCAAATAAAGGCTAAAGCCTGTGATTGGGCAGTGGAAGGGAAAGGTGGCGCTGGAAGTTTTAGAGAGGAGGAGAGAGGAAGGAGAAGGGGAGGATGAGGAAATGGAGGAGAGAGAGGAAGACAGAGGAAGAGGAGGTGGAAGGAAGATGGCTTGAGAAAGGAAGAACCATGTGGCCTGGAGGAGCTGCAAGTAGCAAGGGATCTCATAGCTGGGCAATAGAGTAGTGTCGTGGTAGATCTGCCCAATCTAGGCATGCAGCTTATCAATATTATGACTGAGTCAGGTGGTCTTTGCACAGGCTTATTGGGGTTGGAGATTTATTGCCAGTAGAAGTGGCATTTTCAAAGTTTCTAACTATCTCTTTCTATTATAAACACACAATTGATTTCTCATACTGTCCTTGTATCTCATGATGATGCAAAATTAATTGGCTGGTTTTAGAACATTTTGTTGACTTTGATAATGATATAATTTACACATTAAAATGATCTCTCTTTCTCTCTCTCTTTTTACTTTCTAATCTAACTGCATTAAGATTACCACTATGATGCTGAATGAATACACTAGAGATATACAAATCTTTATGATTCCTATAAGTACAACTTTTTTGTTTAAAAGCAGTCTTTATCAAGTATGAAGTTAGCAGTAGGGCTTTTCACAGATCTCTTTGATCAGCCTAGGGCAATTTCATTGTATTCCTCATTTAATGAGAAATTGTTTAACTGACAAATTTTGCTTTTTAAAAATATATTTATTGAAATAATCATATAGCATTCTCTTTTATTTTTTCACTTTAGTTAATTGTCCGAGTTAGTTTTATGTTCAATTTTAAAAGTTTTAGTTTTTCATCTATGTGTATATGTGTGCCACTGTATGTGTGCTGAATGTGTGCAGATGCCTGCAGATTCCAGAAGAGAATGTTGGAGTCCCTGGGGCAGTAATTACAAGCAGTTGTTAACTACTGGACATGGTGTCGGGTACTGAACCTGAGTCATCTACAAGAGCAATAAATGTTCTTAATTACCAAGCCACCTCTTCAACCTTCTATTTTCCATTTTAAACCAACTGTTTAATTATAGGATAAATTCAAATTCTTTTTTATGTATTGCTAGACTCAACTTGCTAACTTATTTACGAATTTTGTCTGTGTGATTGGGTTTTGTTATCAGGATTATTTTATGACCCCCACTTGTTTCATCTTAGAAAATGAGTTCAGAAATTATTCCTTCTCTATTTTGAGTAAAATTGATATGAATTTTGAGTAAAATTTATATAAATTAATTGCATATGTGCACGAAATTCAAGTGTCAGAATTGCCATCTAAACTAATCCCTTAAATATGACATTAATTTAATGTGTCTCCATGCCATTACTAGATTCAATCACATGGGACTAAAATAGAGATATTGGCATTTCTGGAAGGCCAAAGATATTCTTCTTATGAAAATACTGTACCCCAGAGCTCCCAGGGACTAAACCATGAACCAAAGACTACATATGGAGGGACCCATGGCTCCAGCTGCATATGTAACAGAGGATTACCTTATCTGGCATCAATGGGAGGGGAGGCCCTTGGTCCTGTGGAGGCTCGAAGACCCAGTGTAAAGGAATACTAGGGTAGTGTGAGATGGGAGTGGGTGGGTGGATGGGTGAGCTCCCTCATAAAGCAGGGTAAGGGGGATGGGATATGGGGGTTTGGGAGGGGAAACAGGGAAGGGCAAGAGATAACATTTAATGTGTAAATAAATAAAATAACCAATAAAAAAAGAAAATACTGTAAAGTATTTCTATATTTACTTTAAGATGAGAAAATCTGGCTGGGCAGTGGTGGCGCATGCCTTTAATCCCAGCACTTGGGAGGCAGAAGCAGGCAGATTTCTGAGTTCGAGGCCAGCCTGGTCTACAGAGTAAATTCCAGGACAGCCATGGCTACACAGAGAAACCCTGTCACAAAAACAAACAAACAAACAAACAAACAAACAAAAAACCCAAACAGACAGACAAACAAATAAATAAAAATGATTAGAAAACCAAGGTTTAGGTAAGCCTGATTACTAAAGTCCTTGAAGCTATCTTTGAACCACACTCCCGCCATCCACATTTCAGTCTCTGTAAACTCTTCACTCAACTTCGAAGTTTCAAACACACTAGGCAGTGTCTGGGCAGCCTACAGGTAGAAAGGGACTGCACCTCATGAACCTGAGCAGCACTCAATGGGAAAGAGGAGTACGTGAGAAGAAAGATGCTCTGCTGGGCAGCTTTATGTCAACATGACACAAGCTAAAATCATCTGAGAGGAGGGAACCTAGATTAAGAAAAACCCTCTACAACACCTGGCTGTAAGCAAGTTTATACCACATTTTCTTAATTAGTGATTGATGGGGGAAGGCCCAGCCCATTGTGGGTGGTGTGATTCCTGGGCTGGAGGCCCTGGGTTCTATAAGAAAGCAGACTGAGCAAGCCATGGGGAACAAGCTGGTAAGCAACATTCTTCCATGGTCTCTGCATCAGCTCTTGTCTCCAGGTTCTGGTCCTGTGTGAGTTTTTGTTCTAACTTCCTTCAGTGATGGGCTGTGATGTAGAAGTATAAGCTGAATAAACCCTTTCCTCCCGACTTGCTTTTTGTTATGGTGTTTCACTACAGCAGCCGTAACCCTAATTAAGAAAGATGTCGTTGGTCTTTCCATGGGTCAAGAAGGGTCCCCACGTGCTCAACAAAATAGTTGTTGACAGAAAGCAGCTCCTTGGTCAAGTGTAGACAGATGATATAGATCCACGTTGAGTGACTGAGAACCCGTCATGTGCCCATTGAAACTTCCCTGTCCACGGTCAACTGTTTCTTTCAAAGGCTTCCAGTCCCCACCTTTCATTCTAGAGGTGTGACTGAGGAGGCTGAGGAATCTCACTTGCAAGCACATGGTACGCTATGTCTAGCTAAAACAGCAGCACTTCTCATTTCCAGAACTTTCTCTGAAAGGTCTTCTTATTCAAGAAATATAAGAGTTAGACTACATATTTGTTTGGGGGCCTGTCCTTATTGAGTGCCTTATTTTAGAAAATTAAAAAAAAAAATCAAAAATCAAAAAACAAAACAAACAAAAAAAACCTTTTCATTATCCTTGCTTTTGCCATTTAAAAAATAATTTTAAGATTAACAAAAGACACATCCACTTTAGGAAAAGAAAAAAACTTGTTAAGTATCCCTGATTCCTAGAAGAATATTGGATATGCATGTTGGACCTATCCCTTGCAAGCTTATATTGCTCATTCCATCTGCTAATTCAATGTACATAATAAAACAATCGTAGACCTATGCTTTAATTGTTTGTTACATTCACATTTACAATGGATGACAGAGAGTCTTGTGTAATCTCTAGCATTCTCCTTAGGACCACTCTAGAAAGGAAATGACACATATGATACATATTTCTCACAAGGGCCTCAATAACCACAGAAGAATTCCAAGTAGACTCAGAAATAGACATCCATCCTTGACAGAGGGGTGTGAAGGCTATGGATTTATTTTCTCAATATATTCTGTACCAGTCAGGGTGAACTTGGGAGAAGAATGACCAGGAGGGTCCTACCTGGGGGGAAATGAAGGCCAAGCTACAGCCTGAGGGGTTTGCATTGTGCATGCAGAATATAGGCTTCCTCGTTGAAAAAGAAATAGATTGGGAATTTAAATTGGTTCAGGCATGGTTTGGAAATATCTCCAGGTTGAAATTCACCCATGTGTTATTGAAAGAAATTGATGAGTTATTGTAAACGAGGCAGATTCTTGGGTTTGAGGCCACAGAGGGGAGCTGAGGGCCTCCTGGGTTACAATAGGAACAGAGAAGGATCACATAGCAGGTAGAGGGAGCTGGTGAGGTGCAGGATCCAGATCAATGTTTCATTATCAAGAGGGTTAAAATGAAAAGCTAGAGGACAGCCAAACCCTCAGTCTAGCCCCCTTTAGAATGTGCTGTTACTCCTAGGCCAGAGCAAAGAACAAAACCCAGCATCCTGAAGCCACTTCTGCTCAGAATGACAACAAAATGAGATTCTGATCAGCTCTCAGAGATTCGTCACCACCCCTCAGGGAATCTGGGTTGTAGTGAAATAAAGGGTTCTTTTAGTGTGGGTTTGATTTGGCCTCAGTGAAGCTTGTAATCATATCATCCTTCCTGACCATGCCACCCCTTCCTCTTCTAAGTCTCCTCCCTGCCCTGAGAGCTCTGATCAGGGTGCTCATCAAAGCTCAACGTCCTGATCCTCCCCACATGAGTAGCACCATCTAAGGCTTGCCAGATGCTGAGGGGAAATATAAAAAAGAACATGAGTGGGACCTTTTTCTGATTTGGGGACCACAAGGATAAAATGAGCAGAGAGGCTAGAAGCATGTAAGATTGTACATACCTAGCAGGGAAAACATAATACTTTATTTCTCTCAAGATCTTGGCTTTGTTTGGCCAATCCCCAGCTTTCCAAAGTCTCATAAAGACTGGTAACCAACAGACATCACTCCCATCAGACTTTGCCAATGGAGATGAAGCCTTGGGCCACTACCCAGGACTTATGTCACTGGAAGACTGGTAAATTTATGAGCAAGTGGATTAAGAGCTGGCCATGTGGCAGGTGTTAGCTTAAAATGTAGTTTTTAAGGATTTGTCACAGTATCTAGCTAATGTATTAAAATGGGCTACATGCTCTGGCCTCTTCTCCATCACTAGGTAGTCTGTTTGTCTACCCACCATGTGCACAAGGATGAGGGAGAGGTGCATGGAGACTCTCCCACTCACAAGCACTCTTGACCTCATTCTTCAGAAATTACTGTTCTAGATCCCTCTCACTGTGTACATACATAATTATACATGATACATTTTCCAACTAGTGCACTTTGGTATTATAATTAAATGGCTATTTGGATAATTATTTATTTAATATCCATTGTTATCCATTATAGCTGCCAAGGAAGGTTATTTAGGATGCCCACTGTCCAAGGGTGTCCAGTGCAAAAGGAAGGCCTGCTTCTGTTCATTTGGCTCTGTGCCTAGTACTGTATCTGCTGGGAGGTAGGGATCCTTTGTTTAACTGCTGCAGGGAAAACCCTGTGCTTACAATGGTTCTATCCTGTGAACTCTGTGAAGACAGGGACTGTGGTAGTTTTGCAATACTGTCTCTTCTTGCATCAAACTCAAGCTAAATACATAGAAAATACCCAGTGATCATGTATACAATGAATGCTTTCCCTGTGTGCATGCATGTAGTGTGTGTGTGTGTGTGTGTGTGTCTGCAGGCACGTGTGAAAGCCAGATGTTAATGTCCAAATGTCTTGCTCAATGGCTTCTCTATGCATTTATTTGTTTTGGGGCAAGGTCTCTCACTGAACTTGGAGCTTGTTGTTTGGGTTACATTGGCTAGCATGCAAGTTCTCAGGATCCAGTGTCTCCAACCCCTTCTCCCCCAGTACTTGAATCACAGACATGTGCTGCCATCTCTTGTTCTTTTGTGGGTGCTAGGGATCTGAATTCAGGCCCTCATTTTGATGTAGCAAGCACTTTACCCAATGAGCTATCTTTTAAGTCCAAATAAATGCCTTTAATATATTTTACAGGGTACTGGAAGTTTTACCAAAGATAGGAACTAAGCCATGGGCTCACAGATCAAAGCCACAAGGAAAAGTAGGCAGTGGACAGCAGTGCCCTTGTTTGGCCATAGTCAGCAAATGCCACTCAATTTTCTTCTTCCTTCCTTTCTTCCTTTCTTCCTTCTTCCTCCTCTTCTTCTTCTGCCCCTTCCTCCTCCTTCTTCCATGAATAGAGCCTTGCCTAACTTGTAAGATGAGTAATACCCATGTCAGAATATCAAATACTTCCCCTAAAGACCACATTAATAAAAGACAAGAAAACAAAAATATGTGCCAAGTTCATTACAAGATTACCAAGCACCTCAGTATGGGGGAGGGGGTCTCCACTAGAAGGTGCTCCTCGTTAACAATCAAATGTTCCACTTAGTAAGTGAACCCAAGAAAAGCCAGGACCAACCTCTTCCTCTACCCTCCCTCAAGGAGAAAGTCTTGATTAATTATGACCCAGAAAGCTGATGCATATCATCCTATGAGAATGACTCATAGACTGGGACTAGATGCACCGATTGATGGCAATAAGCACAAGGGGGCTCTCACAAAAGCCTGACCATTCTGAAAATGATCATGTACTAAAAAATAAAATGCATTTGTGGAGCCAGTGCTCCTGAGTGAAGACACCAGTTTGCTTCTCCTACAAGTCCCTAGTCCCCAGCTCCATCCCAAGCTTCTGGGTTAAATGGCCCCTAATGTACAGACACTCTTCTAGCTCTTTCCAACCCTGGGCCAGGCCCACAGCTCAAGAGAAGGAGGCAGAAGGGCCTCAGCACACACCAGGCTCCTTCTACATGCTTGGCACAGGGCTGGAGAATCAAAGGTCCCAAGAAGATCCAAGTCTTCTGTAAGCATATTGAACCCTCTTTGGCAGTATATGGAATAGAAGTCAACAGAGACCACTGATTTCATAGCACAAAGGGACTAGTAACTCTACTCTGGACCCTTCACCTCCTGAGGGAAGCAGGAAACCCTCAAGTTGTGAGGAGGCCACAGCACTGGGTCTCTTTCTTACTAGAAACAAAGGAAGGTGTAGACTTGCCACAGATAGCATAGCTCAGTCATGAAACAAGACTCAGAGTTTGAAATGTGAGGCTTCATTAGGGAAGTGGAAGTCCATGGAGCCTCCAGGACCTAGAATGTCTCCAGTGTTAAGTTTTTATTGGGGATGACTGTATGTAAAGGTATCAGATAAATATTCAGCCCATATTTCTTTCCTTCTTTCTTTTTTTCTTTCTTTCTTTCTTTCTTTCTTTCTTTCTTTCTTTCTTTCTTTCTTCCTTCCTTCCTTCCTTCCTTTCTTTCTTTCTTTTTTGAGACAGGGTTTCTCTGTGTAGCCTTGGCTGTCCTGGAACTCACTTTGTAGACCAGGCTGGCCTCAAACTCAGAAATCCACCTGCCCATATTTCTAAAGAACAGACACTTTTGCTTAATAGGTCACCAGGTTGAAAAGAGACAAGGCACTATGGGCAGAAAATATATGGAAACAGAATAAGCCTTTGTGTCCCAAGAAAAGCACGTTTCACCCACTTGAGTGGAAAATGTCTCCAGTATGGATTATTTCATTCTGTCCTCAGGGTGCTCACAGGTGCAGAATGTAGTCCTTTCTCAAACAAGGCTGCTGCCAATGTGAGATTTCCTGACAATGACACTGGTATCCTAAACACACACATAGAGTGTAAACACAGCTTTAGTTAAGGCTTCATCCAGTTATGCCAATAAATCAATTGGCTCAATAAATATCTGGAGTATTTTGGAGTATCTGTTCATTGTGCCAGACAGTAAAGACACTTCAAATCCAGAGTCTTTTACAGTTCCCACTCTGATGGTGCAAAAGGTCGATACTAGGGGGAAAAAACTAATAAGCAATGACAATAAAGGCAGACTCAATTAAACACTCTGACAAGGAATGGTGAAAGTCAGGGTTTGGGATTCAGAGTCTTTGATGAGGCCCATGGAGCCAGAAACACCTGGAAGGCACAGGACACAGCCATGGACTATCCTACTTTGGTGTTCCTTCAAGGTAAGACCTTGGGATGGATTTAAGTGCCAACAGTATATTAGCAAGATGAACCAGGAAGCCCCCAGGAACAAGTGAAGCCAGCTCAAGATGAAAAGTGTCAGATAGTATGGAGGAGCAAGTAATGACCCTGGGCAGGTAGTTTTCAAGGAGTGTGGTGAGCAAGTGACAACCCTGGGCAGGTACAGCACAGTCCACTTAGTGGCTCTGTTTACTGGGCAGAAAACAGTCTTGAGATTCACTCAGGGCACAGGGAGCTGGGGTGTATATACACCTTCCCCATCAGAATTGCCTGAAGGTTGCTCTGAGGATGATTGTACACCAATTTCCCTGAGCAGCCCTTCTGCTGTGGGCACAGGCTGAATGGTTCTAATTGAGGAGAAACTCTTGGCAAAGAAGGTATGGCCCCTGGCTGCCGGGCATGAGAGCAGTGTGCAGACAGATGGAGGGTTGAGTGAGTGAATATGGGCAGTCCGTGACAGCGTGTGGAAGAAAGGGGAAGGCAGGGAGGGCAAAGATCAAGAAAAGAACGGAACTAGCTAGAGTTTTGCTGTAAAATTGAGCCTGGGTTCTAAAGTCAGACAATCTGGGTGTAAATGCCAAAGCCTCTGTTACAGGCTGGCTATGTGTCATTTGGGGTAGATGACAGTCCTATCTAAGCCTAAGATCCTCACCTGGGCAACAAGACAAACCATCAGGAGTTAATTCAGAAATATATAAGGAGTATTAAATGGAGCAGGACTCTCCTGGCCTTTAACACAGTGCCTGAGACAGGTTAGTATCTTGTGTTTCATAGAGAGAATGGGAGTGAGAAGCTGGGGATGCAGACAAAAGTAAGAGTCTAGGTACCAGTGGTGGGTGAACTGGAAGTCACTGAAGACTGAGCTGAGGAGTTAGCTGCAATATGTTCTGGGATGTAATGGCCTCCAAAAATATGAATCACCTTTCCTTCTGTATCTCCCATGCTAAGATTGCTGGTGGTGCCACTGCTGAAGAAGAAGGTGCTGCTGTGCACTAAATAACTGGAATTCAAAAGCTAAGGGAAGGAAAGGTGCATTGGTCTGAATCATCCTAAGATGTCCCGACTTAGCTGTGGAAGGATCTGCTTCATTTGCCTTTGGCAGACAGAAGTACCTGACCATCCTGACTGGGGCTGCCATCCCAAAAAGTCTGCATTCTCCAAGTGGTTGCTAATAGTGGGGAAAGTGTCCCCTAAAACTACTTAGAGGCATAAGGAACCGAGCTCGGAGAGAAGTGGCCGATGTGAGGCCATCGAAATATGTGTGCCAATGAATTCTACTCACAAGAGGAAATAAAATACTCTTTTAAGGAAATGGATTCTAAATTTGAATGTGGAAAATACACACACACACACACACACACACACACACAGGAAGGGAGGGATGGAGGGAGAGAGACAGAGACAGAGATAGACAGAAAGACAGAGGCAGAGAGACAGACACAAAGAGAGATAGAAAAAGAGATGTGATTCTGAACCTAAAAGATAATTTTTCTATGCCAGGACCTTGGCTGAAGATAGTCATTCATCTCAGAAATAGCTCTATTTCCAAAGAAGGGGATTACAGAACATTGTTATCTCCTGATATCTACCTTTTAAATTATTTTCAGCCTTACTGAGGTATGACTGACAACAAAATTCTATATAGCCAAGATGTATATTACGGGTTAGATCTTAAATGAGCCTCCCACCTACATCTCATGTGTTGATGCCTCAGTTAATGACACCAATGGTGATTACCTTTGATTGTCAATTGAATTAAATTGAGAGACACTTAGAACATTAGAATAGCACATTTTTGGGTGTCTGTGATGGTGCTCTCAGAAATAACTTGAAGATGGGAGAGCAAATTGAAGCCAGAGGATCCACTCTGCATATAGGCAGCACAGTTCAATAGGCTGGTGATTTGGAGCAATCAGAATAAGTAGGAAGACTAACTTAAGTATAACTTAACTTAAGTATAGGTCTACTTAACTGTTTTGTAAGTGTGTCCACTGTTACTGTATAATACACTTGAACACACACATACACACACATGCACATGCACGTATGCATGCATGCATGCATGCCTCTAGAGAATCTGAACTAAGAAAGCAATGGTGGAAGTTTCAGGAGGTAACAGAGGCTGCTGGGGATGTGCCCAGATGACTCCATTCCACCATCACCACCTCCCAAATCAGGTAAGCAGCTTGTCTGTACCATGTGCTTCCTGTCAGGAGTCTCATTATGCCTCATCATGAGCCCAAATAATCAAGCTAAGTGACAATGTCACAACACTTTGAAAATGTCAACAAGGAAACAAATGTAAAAGGGAGCCATATGAAAATAGAGTTGAAAAATATAAATATAGAGGTCATCAAAGAGATTCAAGTGCAGATCAGAACCATCAAGAGACAGAAGTAGTACATTTATAGACATCTATTATAGATAATAGAATCCAAAGAATAGAAAGGGAAAAATGAACAAAATTAAACAGACACTCAGAGAAATGTGAAACCTCACACCCAAGAGGAGTAGATGGCAGGGAATAATCTAAGCCAGGGCTGAAATCCATCAATTAGAAACAAAGAGAACAATAGAATCAGTGAAATCAAGAGCTGGGAAATCAACAAGACAAACCCTTAGCCAACTAATTGAAAGGCAAAGACACTACCCAAATTAGCAAAATCAGAAATGAAAAGGAAGACATAAAAATAGACACTGAGGAAATCCAAAGAATCAGTAAGTCCTACTTCAAAAGCCTGTGCTCCACAAAATTGAAAAATCTAAATAAAGTGGATGATGTCCTTGATAGATACCACTTACCAAAGTTAAGTCAATATCAGGTAAACTATCTAAATAGTCCTATAACCACTAAGAAAATAGAAGCTGTCATTAAAAGTCTCCCAAACAAAAATGCTCAGGGCCAGATGATTTTAGCACAGAATTCTACTAGACTTCCGAAGAAGAGCTAATACCAGAACTCCTCAAACTATTCTACAAAATAGAAACAGAAGGAATGTGGTCAAACTCATTCTGTGAGGCCACAGTCATTCTGACACTTAAATTATACAAAACTCAACAAAGAAAGAATTTTAGACATTTTCTTATGAACATTGATGCAAAAATGCACAGTAAAATACATGCAAACCAAATCCAAGAAGAACACATCAAAAATATCTCCCACCGTGATCAAAGAGGCTTCATTCCAGGGATGCAGGGATGGTTCAATATACAAAAATTCAAACAAACTGAAGAATAAAAACATATGATCATCTTAATAGATGCTGAAAAAGTCTTTGAGAAAGCACACTTCTTCATGTCAAAAATCTTGGAGAGATCAGGGATACAAGGTGCATGTCTGAACACAATAAAGACAATATACAGCAACCGATAGCCATCATCAAATTTAATGGAGAGAAACTTAAAGAAATTCCATTAAACCAGAATAAGACAAGGCTGCCTACTGTCTCCCTATCTACTCAAGAGTACCTGAAATTCTAGCCAGAGCAATGAGACAACCAAAGGAGATGAAAAGGGATATAAATTGGAAAGGATGAAGTCAAAGTATTGCCATTTGCAGATGATATGATAGTATACATAAGTGATCTCAAAATTCTACCAGTAAACTCCTACAGTTGATAAACCTTCAGCAAAGTGGCTGGATAAAAAAATCGACTCAAAAACTAAAAAACAAAAACAAACAAAAAACAAAAAGCAAACAAACAAACAAACAAAAAAACCTATTTATTTAAATAGTATTTAAATACTATTAAAGACTATATTAATTTGGATCTCTTCATCTTCTTAAAAATAAATCAGTCATAGGGAATGGTATGTGATTGCCTTGCTGGGCCTGTATTGTATCAAAAGGGGATGTATTTGTAATAACAGCACAGAAGAGGATAGTGGGGGAAGAGCTAGATTGGACAAAGAAAATGATACTGGAAGGTAACTCCCCCTTAAGACTCCACCATAAAGACAGATCAAAAATTTTCCAAAGAAGGTATAAAAGTGACCAATAAGTAAATGAAAAGATTTTATCTGTATGAGTTAAATGTGCAGTATCTCCCACAGGTCCATGCGCTCAAGTATTTGGTTCCCTGCAGGTGGTATGATATTGGGAAGTTGTGATACTTTCTGGATGTGTGTGGGACCTGGCTGACAGACTTAGGGCCATAGAGGAGGAGCCTGAGTATTATACCCTGCCCCAACTTGGGATGTAGCCCTCTCTGATTCTTAGTTGCTACACAAATTAACCAGTGCCTTATGTACCTGTTGCCAGCCATCACCATCATGATGGACTGTATTTCTTGAACCATGAGCCATGAGAATAAATTCTTCCTGCCTTTAGGTCTTTGTCAGGTATCGAATGGCACTAAGAAAAATATAGGAAATGCAGAGGGAAACTACAAGCAGACAGTTCACATTCACTAGGGCAGCCTTAATACATCTCAAAAGATGGGGTGTGGCTAGTGACAAAGATAAAGAGCTTCGGGGAGCTCATTTACTTCTGGTGGGAATATAAAATGTTGCAATTGCTATGCAAAGCAGGAGTATAGTTTCTCAAAGCCAAGTTCAGGGCTTCTGTGTGGTCCATCACTCCATACCTAGTTATGAGCCCCCCACAAACCTGAAACCCATCCAAACAAATGTATACAAGTATTTATGCAGTATTATTTCTAATAGTCTTCCATGTATCTATCAATTGATAAGCATAGAAATAAGTTGTGTTCTATATCCATACAATGGAACATTATAGGACTATGGGATGCTCAGCTTCTCACAGAATATCAATAATATATACCTCCACACTGGGCTCATCAGAGGTCATCACAGAAGAGGGTGTGGAAAGATCCTCATGTGTGTGATGATCATCACAGCCAGAAGCAGTAGATGCCCATAATAGAGCAGTATCTTCTAGACACAGCAGGGCAGTTGCTCAGATGAACTCACAGCATTTGTGACGGCATGCACAAGATTCCACAAGATCCATATAAGCTTAAGCTAGTCAAAAATCCCACACTGAGGTGGGGAGATAGACATGAACCGCCACCTCTAGCTGAGGAACTATTAGCAACTGATAGCTGCTGGGAGAGGGAGAGTCCATTTCCTTTAAGATTGACCATGTCTGGTTGATGGCCACAGACCCAAGAATGCATGGGAAGCACAAATAGGATTTGATAGGTTTAAAAAAAAACAGTGAGAACCCAATGTTGTTTGTGTAGGGAAGACAGGGTGGATGGAGAAGGAAATAGGGGGTGAAATGATCAAAATATATTATATGAAATTCTCAACAATTAATAAAATATTTTAAAATGAATTATTTATTCACACTGCAACATTAATGGGACCTGAAAACACTACACTAAATAAAATATGGCAGCTACACAGAACTGCATATTATACAACTTAATTTATTTGACTTGTTCAGAATTGACAACTATGGACTGGTGGTTGACTGCCTCTGGGGACAAGTGAAAGATGGGAAATAAGAAGCTAAGAGTTTCAGGCTTTCTCTTATGAATGACAGAAATATCCTAGGCTGTGACTGAGCCTATAAAGTTCCCTGTGAATGAACTATAAAACACAAGCTATAAGCACAGACCACAAAATATTTTAATGGTTGAAACTGTATTATAAGTAAATTTTATCTCAATAAAAAATGTTCAAAGGCTAGTTTTTGAAAATGCACCCAAGCTGTACATAGCGAAAACTATAAAAATATTACAGAGGAATAGAACTTTATAAATAAATGGAGAAATAGACTTTATGGAGCAGAACACTTGATAGTGAAGAGATAGTTACTGTCCCTGAGGGCAGTCTATTGGCTCTACACCATCCCCTACCCAGCACTGGCAGGCTTCGGAGAAACATAGGAGCCAATTCTGAAGTACGTGGAAAAAGAAAGGACTTGTAATTGTCAAAGGCAATCTTGAAAAAGAAGAACAGAGATGAAGGACTGAAAGTGCCTGACTTCAACCTGCATTGTGCTAGTGTGGTGATCAATACAGTGAGATCAGCTGGAGGGACGCACACAGAAGAGCAGACAGCACACGCAGTGCAAAACACCACACCATACGCTAGCACTCCACTAACTTTTGCAGAGCCTCTAAAGCAATCGTATGAGGAAATGAAGTCTTTTTCAAGAAAGGAAGCTGAAAAGTTATGTCTCGGTATGGAAACATACCTCACATTATGAACAAAAAGCGATTTGAGAAAAGCTCCTGAGATGAAACAAAAACTCAAAGTGTTCTTTAAAAAGATTTACTTTTATGTATAAGTGTGTGCATGCCATGTGTTCAACACATGTGCCCACAGAAGTCAAAAGAAGGCATCTGATGTCCTGAAGCTAGAGTTATGGGAGAGCTGCCTGACACGGGTACTAGGAACCAGCATTCTTAACAACTAAGGCATCCCTTCAGCTGCAGCAATTAGGGTTTTTTGTTTGTTTTGTTTCGTTTTGTTTTTTTTTTTTTGAGACAGGGTTTCTCTGTATAGCCCTGGAACTCATTCTGTAGATCAGGCTGGCCTCAAACTCAGAAATCTGCCTGCCTCTAACAATTAAGTTTTTAAAGGAAACAATGGTGGTAGCTTTGCAACTATAGGGTAGCAATGGGTATTTTACACAGGACACAATAAAGACCATGCAAGAAAGATACTCCATCAAATTATAAAATGGCCTTTCATGAAGAGGCACCACCAAGAAAACTAATGAGCAAACCAAGATCTCCATCAAAATGGGGAAAAAAATATCACAAAACGTTTATAGGCAAAAAAGTTATGAACAGAGTATGGAAAACTATAAATAAAGAGAGAAAATGAACTTGAGCAGATGATATGCAAATAGGCAGATATGTATGTGAACAATCACTATGCAAAAGGGGAGACTACACAGTATCATTAATCATTAGGGAAGTGCAAAGTTCATACTTCAAGCAGTACCACTGCACACTCACCAAGATGACTACAATTAAAAAGACTAATAATATCAAATGTTAGTGTGACATGGAGAAACTAGAGGTATCACACATTGTTAATGAGAAGGTAAACTGAGGCAAGTGTTTTGGAACACGGGTCAGCAGCTTCTCCTAATGTTAAAAATAGATAACTTTGACCTAAAGTGCTACTCATAAATATTTAAAAACATGATACAGCAACACATAGCAATGAAAAGAACTGCATAAGAAATGAGAAAATCCCCAATACCACTTAGAATGGATAAGCAGCTTTGTAGTACTCAGTAGGATGATATAAGAAGTAAATTACTGATATTTACAACAATGTAGAAGGATTAAAAGACATTATACTGATCAAAAGCTACCATGCACCAAAGGAATCACATTGTATGATTCCCTGAGTACGAGGTTTAAATAGACAAAGCTAATCTGCAGCAGCTCACAAGAAAGAAAGAAAGAAAGAAAGAAAGAAAGAAAGAAAGAAAGAAAGAAAGAAAGAAAGAAAGAAAGAAATGAAATGAAATGGAAAGAAAACAATAGGCTAGCCGAAGAGCACAAGGAAGAGCACAAGGATTGGCTGGGCTGGACAGGAAGGAAGCATCATTGAGCAGAACATTATTCACCACTATGTCCATCTATCAGGACTAGGTGGCTCTGACTTACACATCTCAAAGTATCAATTATTAAAATGGTTAAAATCTAAAAAGAAAAAAATTGTCACCGTCTATCAACTATCAATGGGGTGGGGAAATGTTGAGAAAACTAAAACAGCCAATTGAAAATATAGAGTATGGGTCAGATTTTTTTCACTATGTCAAATAGCTTGGAAAAAGCATTTTAAAAGAGGCAAAACTTGTTTCTGCTTACAGTTTCAGAAGTTTCTTGTTCACAGTCCCTTGGCTTCACTGTTCCTTTGTTCAGCAGCCTTATCCCCTATACACAGACACATGCATATTCACCCTGACACACAGACACACACACATTCACCCTGACACACAGACACATACAACAGACATAAACACACACAAACACACATATACACAGGCAGACATATATGTACATACACATGCTCCCAGGCACATAGACACACACAGACACACAGACATATAGATACACACACAGAGAAACACAGACATATATACACAGACACACATACACACAGATATACACATGTGCACACAGACTCAGACACATAAATGCTCACAGATACACAGACATATAAACATGCATACAAATTAACGCAGTCACATAAATGCACACAGATATACATATACACACAGACACACTGACACACTCAGACACACAGGAACACATATACACAGACACATAGATCCACTCAGAGACACAGTCAGACACATAGACCCACTCAGAGACACAGTAACACAGGCACACATAGAGACACATGTGCACATACATATACACACACACACCAGATAATAAAAAATGTCTCCAGACACAATCTGTGACATTAAAATTTCATAGTGGGACTTAAGGAGGGGAAACTTCAACGAGATCCATAGGGAGGAGATGGGGGACTGTGATAAACAGGCAGAGACACACTGTTCCACAGACAGTGTGATATCTGCCAGGCTGTGAGCTAGGTGCTTGCCTAGCATGTGTGAGCATGCACAAAGCTCTAGGTTTAATTCCCAGTACAGAACTGAGATTTCTTTCCCTCCAGATGTTTGCCTGCTCAAAGCAAGCCATCCAGCATGGAGGAGAGTCTTCTTATGAGTAGAAAAATGTGACTAACTAAATGCAGTGGTTCCTCATAATCTTCCCAACTGTTCTGGAAGCTTGGGGTGGAGGATAATAACTTAGGTTGGGGAGAAGAGAACTAGGAAGGGCTTGTACCGTGCATGTCTGCTGATGTTCGTTGTAATAACAATAAAAATGGGAGCTTTAGTGTTTACACTACAAGAAAAATCACATAATGAGTGATCTCAAATCACCAGCAATTTGTCCTGGTTGAACCAATGGCCCATGTAGCTCATGACCTCTTATTCAATGTTTAAAAGAAGCATAAAGAAGCATTTGTCAAGTGTTTTGTCCACCAATAGCAACCCACGATAGCAACTGTATTTCATAAAGAGGCACAACAAATGAATCTTGCTACCTCCTCTCACTCCTGTATCCTTTTTCTTCATGCAAAAGCCAGCCTAGCCAACTTAAGCAACAGCTGCTTTATGATATTGAATATTCATGCTTGATGGGAGCTCAACCTGGCATAGATGAGGTCTTGTGATTATTTCCCAAGTTGTAGCTAAAACCTATTTAGATTCCACTGCCAAGAGCAAATACCAGACGCTCAGCTTGAGAAGCCAGACACTAGTGTCTTTCAAGGACTTTGCTGTCAGAAACACCACCAGGACTCAACATGGACCTAACAACAGATGGATCATCTACACTGAGGCCATTGGAGCACCATGACAGTGTTTCTGACTTCTAAATGGCAGAGAAGTGGAGTAACAGGATGGTAGCTAATTTTATATCAGAGTGGCACATTGCAGTTGCCAGTTGCCTAAATGGTGACTAAAGTCCAACCCACTCTAAAAATTGCTGTGTCTTAGGAAGTGACTAAGTCTTACAATCATTTTGACTTTAAGCATTCACATTGCATGCCACACAGCAAATGGGCCTCATACCATCACTTGTAAGCCTTAAGAAAGGAGATTGGGATTCCCACCATAAGAAAGAATTTGTCTTTGGGAGCATCACATAGAAGGCTGAGAACACAGCTCAGTGTTGGGTCATTTGCTACCATGTGTGAGGACAGCACACTTTCCAGTTTTCAGTTTCCAGCATAGATCACAGAGCTCAGCAGTAAATCACTTCTCTGGCATGTGCAAATATTTGGGTTTGATGCTCAGCACTTTATACACCAGGTATGATGAGGCGTGACTGCAATACCAGGTCTTCTGAGATGGAGGCAGGAGGATCAGCAAAGTTATCTTTGGCTATATATACCTTCATGCACATACATTTTATATGCACATATCTATCCAGATACTCAGCCTGGGTTCAAGGTCAGCCTGGGCTACAAGAGACTCTGTTATAAAAAAAAAAAATCAGTGCCACATAGAAACCTTGCCTGGGCGTCCACCCTGCTGGTCTGTCCTGTATGTTTTGGATTTGAGATGGTAACATCAACTTTTCCTTGAAGTTCTAACCTGCCACCCTGCCTTACTTAGACTTGCCAACTCCCACTGCCTCATGAGCCAATTCCTTTCAAGTAGATGTCTTGAGAAAGGAGAGAGAAAGACATAGTATTGGTTCTGTGCCTCTGGAGAACACTAGCATACCCAAACAGAATGCAGATTCCATCTGGCAAGGCCTGAGGTCTACCTCACTGCAGGAAGAGGAGGAGGGAGCAAACCAGCTGCTGATTGATTTACTGAGCTGACGACAACTCATTCTTCCTGTCTACAGAGGACAGCAAAGACAAGAAGCAGCTCTTTCAACCTACAGAAACCTGCGAATTTTGGAGCCATTAGCATCAAGTGTAGGGAAAGGCAGATGAGGCATGACATCTCAAACAGGCTAGCCAAGAGTGACTGTAAGAAGCCACATTTACTCTTTACCCAGTGAAGTCAGGTGATCACCTACACCTGGTCACTAGAATCTGGTTCTAAATCTAGAAGCTTTGAAAAAGAGGAAAGTAGGGGGTCCCATGGAGTAACCAGACTGAAAAGGGGGGCGTTAGACAAAAGGTCCAGTGAGTAACCCAGGATCCATCAAGGCCTCCTGCACAGCACTCAGGGTTCTGGTTCACACCACTGGAAGAAACTGGAGAGCCAGACTCAAGGTGAAGGCTATGTGCTAGCAAGCAGGGCCCATGGCCATGCCCAGGTCTGTTGCAGTCACCCTCAGCAAAGGCCAGTTAATGTATTTTGTCCAGTTAGCTTTGGCCATCCATCTTTAAGCTAGAAGACAAGGCTGAGAACACCAGGTGTAAGAACAAAGCAGCTTGTGGGGACACAGAGAAGGCAGGGAAAATTCCCAGACTCAGAGAAAGAAATAAGAGTCATCCCATCTGTGAGAGAAAGAACAAGGTGGTTCATTTGTTAAAAATCCAAAGTTTGAGAAGGCTCTTAGAAATTAAAAATAGAAAATAATATGACAATTCTATATAATTCTATAAAGCTTTGCATCTCCAAGAGTTGATTATAAAGCAACCAAAAGGCAGACAACAGGAAAGAAAAAATAATGGAAAAGTAACTCAACATCTGTCTATACAGATCTAGAAAAGAAACAGGGGGCCCATTCCCCAATTAAAAAGACACGTCCAGTGGCCAGGACAATACGTAGAGAAATACACATTTCCAGCGAGGTATGTCATGATGAAGTTTCAGACGACCCAGAGGTACAGAATGAACTCTTATGAAGGTGGAAAAAACAAAAACAAAAAACAAAAGATAGGGTCTCATTTAGCTGAGGGAAATCAGAGAAGAAACTCAAGGCAGGATCCTGGAGACAGAAACAGAATCAGAAACCATAGAGGGGTACTGCTCACTGGGTTGCTCCCCATAGCCTGCTCAGCCCATTTTATTACCCAGGTCCACGAACCCAGGGATGGCACTGCCCACGGTAGGCTGGGATCTCCCACATCTATCATTAATCAAGAAAATGCCCAACAGATTTGCCTGCAGGCCAGCCTTGCGGAGGCATTTATTATATGGGAGGTTCTGATGATAATGTCCTGTTCCCCCACTGGTTCTTGATCTATCAGTAAAGATGCCAGGGGCCAATTGCTGGATTAGAGGTAGGACTTCCAGGTCCGGAGAGGGGAGGAGAAGAGACACAGGAAAAGGAAAGGAGTTTTCACCATGCTTCAGAGGGACAATAGGTGAGCAGATGTTAGGGTGTTGAGTTGGGATTAAAGGTAACTGAGCAACTGAAGCTGAGGGTAGGCTGACAGGTGCTGAGCTAAGAGTATTAGGAAGGGCTTGCTGGCTGAGGAAGACTTAGAAGAGCCCAGCAATTGAGCCAACAAGACAGGTTGAAATTGCGTAAAGTGTGGCTGTGTTTTAATCCATGGATCCAATATCCTCTGGGTGAGGGCTGGTAGAACATTCCTGGAGTTTAAGGCAGAGTAGCAAAAGCTACATGCAACATTTTCTCAAATGAGGTGCCTTCTTCCTAGATGACCCAAGCTTGTATCAAGATAAACAAACAAACAGCCTAACCAGCCCAGCTTGTTTTAAGACAAAAGTTTGGTTACACAGTGCCTTCAATCCCATGATTCCTCCTGTTTCCACCTGTATCCTGCCTTATTAAGGTTTTGATGCGCTGCCTCACAGTACTGGTACTGGCAAGGCTGCTGCTGATCTTTCTCCACAAAGGACAGATCGTAACTATAATTTCGTGGGCCCTATGTCCCTTTCACAGCTATCAAGCTCTGCCATTGTAAAGTGAAAGCCACCACAGACAAGTTGATGAAGAGACATCTTGATGTTCTAGTACAAAATGTCTATAGATAGGAGCCATGGCTGGAAGTGGCTCATGTACTGATGCCTGGATGTTAATTGCTTTCATCAGAGATAGAAAGGAGTTCTTGACTCCCACCAGTTTTGCAGAGCAGATGATTCTGGATAGCTTGACAGTATCATAGTTTGTTATTCCCTGCCTCTCCCTTATATAAACCATCCCCCTAGAAGTTGAACAGATACTGAATTAAAGACTGAGACAATCCCCTGTTCCAAACACTGTCATACTCAGCACCTGGAGAAGGCACAATGCCAACTCTTTTTTAAATCCTAAGTTTAAAATCACTTGCTGTGTGCAATTGTGGTCTCTGCTTTTCCAGTCAAGGAAGCTAGGGATGTCTCTAGGAGCAAATCCCATGCAAAAGCTTCTATGGGGCTTTGATGCTTGCTGTGTGAGTATGCCACACTGGAGCCTTTCAGCTACTTAAGGGAGATTCAGACCAAGTTCTTTTGTTTTCAAAACAAATGGATATCTGTTCTTAAATTCAAAGAAAAACTAAATATTCTACAGGATAATGTAAGGATGTGGATTACATCCAGCCGTCAGAGACCTGCGAACAGAGGCAGCCAGCCCATGTCTCTTTAGCCTGGGATCTACCTCATCCAGTTACTCAAGTCGGGACTAGAAAATTTATTGTTTAAGGAACATAAAGCACTTGTAACAAAATGAAGGTCCATCGAGGTCATCTCTTCTGAGGAGCAAAAATGTCACACCAATCATGAGGTGTCCTAATGGTGACAATAAGAAATGCAGGACAGAGCACTGATGGGTTTCTCACCACAGAAGGCAGCTCCCTTCAAGCTAACCCTATCCTGTCACAAGTCAGGGAGGGAACACAGATGAAAGCAACTTCTTCAAAACCCAGAGCTGTGTTGAACATCCTCTCTGCCAACAAGAGCAAACGTTAATGCCTTAAGGAGCGTCTGAGGCAAGAGGTAGTAACAGCCTCTGCCCAGAAGCCTGTCAGGCACAGATCCCTGTAGCCACACATAAGGCAGACAGCCAGAGGCAGCCTGGGACAAAGCCAGCATTTTTGGTGGAGGAGGAGAGGACTCACATCTAATAGAAACATTTCTTTAAGGCTCAGCCACTAATCTCTGAGGTCTATAGTCTGCCAGCATGAGCTATTCACATGAGAGCTACTTCCTGTCCAAGTTCAAAGGTGCAAGCAGATGCTAACCTATGCCACGGTCCTCCATCAATTGTTTGAGAAGCTGGGATTAAGATTTTTATTTTAGAAATGGTTTCATTTCCTAGTGATCTTAAAATATATAGCCCTTTAAAACTCAGCACTAGCAGCAAGTCTTTAGGAGTGGGGAAGACACCTCGAGAAGAATAAAGATAAGGAGATAGCTCAGTTAGTAAAGGGCTGTCAGTGCATGCAAGCATGAGAAGCTAAGTTAGGATGCCTAGGTCCACATTCTAGAAAAAAAAAAAAAAAAAGCTGGGCATGGTGATGCACATCCTGAATGCCAGACCAGCAAGGCCGAGACAACTGAATCTCTGAAAGTTGTGGGTCAAACCAACCTAGCCTACGCAGGGAGCTCCAGATTCAGGGAGAGAGCCCTATCTTGAAGCATAAGGTGGAGGATAACTGAGAAAAATAGTCCATGTCTACCTTTAGCCTCAACACACACAACACGCATACCTACCCATGTGACTATATACACCCATGTACATGTGCACGCAATACACACATGCACAAGAAACAGCACAGTATCAAAGATAGAGGAAGTGAATGAACCAAGCTGTAATGAAATGGATGGAGAACCTATAGGAGCTGACCCACCACCTTAAAATATTACTTTAGGTCCCTCAAAGCGTTACAGTTTTGGAACCTTTAACAACAATGGTATAATAACTTAGTGTAGCAGGAACCCTTCCAACTGGCACCTACACTCACTCTAACTGTGACTCGAGAAACACACAAGATTAGAAGGAAGCGCTCTTGCATCCTGACTGCAGTCCAGAGTCATACCTTCTTCTATGACCACATCCTTACCATCGGCACCTGTGAGGCACTAGGAAGCAGTGTCTGGTGACTCTAAGGTCGACTCTTTTATACTTATGGCATTGCATCTGGCTCTGTTTACATACTTCCTAGCTGTCATCAATTTGGTAACATAACATGGACTCATCCCTTAGAGCTCTGGAGACCAGATTCTTAAAATGAAGATATCGACAGGACCATGCTTCCTCTGCAGAAGAACCACTCCTGCAGCGTCTTCAAGCGCTGGTAGATCCACGTGCTCCCTGGCTGTGGCTGTAGCACTCTGTCCTGCTGGGCCCTCAGGTAGCCTTCTCCTCACCTCCACCTCTAACCCTCTCTGCCTGTCTCCTTCGAGAACATCTGTCACTAGGTTTCAGAATATCCTAAATCCAGGAGTTTATCTTAATATTCTTAACTTGAGGGGTTTTTTTGACTGTTCATTTTGCTTTGATAATTAAACTCTAAGGGAAAGCGAAAGCATGCATAGAGAATGGTTACTACAGTCAAATTGTTTAACATATCCATTTTCTTTTGTAATCACTGTGTGTGTGTGTGTGTGTGAGAGAGAGAGAGAGAGAAAGAGAGAGAGAGAGAGAGAGAGAGAGAGAGAGAGAGAGAGAGAGAGAGAGAGAGAGAGAGAGAACTCCTTAAGTAATGGTCCTGGCAGATTTCTAATATTTATTACAGTACTATTAACTACAACCCTTTTTTAAAAATAAAGTCATATTTATAAGCCTGGATTTTTTTAGAGGAAGGGGATACAGTACTCCACTCACTATAATCTTCATAGCTATAGAGAAGAAAATAAGGCATCTATTTAACTGACATGGAATGTGAACACTCTATTATATTAAATCTCGTAAGGAGGGAAACCATCACTCCAGGGGCTGCTAGCCTCAATGAGTAACCAACCCTATCTGAGCCTCACTGTTCTGTGTAAGAAGAGATCTTCCTCCACCTGACAGGCTACCGTGCTGCAAGAATTATTGAGAATGATCCCCTTAAAGTGCCTGCCGCTCCCATAGCTCATTGACAGACCCAAGTTTCTAGTGTCTCTGGGCAAAATGTCCATTCAAAGAAGCTTAAGATGTTTCTCAACCCAGCCACTCACCAGTAAGGTGCATCTTTGTCACAGGATTCAGAAAAATCCTATTAAGATAAGAGGCTCGCTGAAAGTAAATGATTAGACCTATGCAGAACCAAGGACTTCACAGGTTGACAAGAATCTTCCCTGTTCCAAGAAGTCACCTGCAGCCATAGCCTGTCTCCAATCACTCCAAGAGGCATAACACCACAGATAGCCTGCTACACCTGTGGACTTCTCCAGGCTGTATTTTGCCTTATTTATCTCTGGATTCCTAGGACCAATGCCTGGCGTCTGAGACACCAGCTCTGGTAGTAAATAATAACAGGGAGAGCTACTGTGACAAGTCCAAAGCCCAAGTGCCTTATCCTTGCAGGATTAAATAAAACAATGCACTTCCACATTCTGGCTCTGAAGGATGCTCCAGAAACATTAGTAATTATGATCACTGACTTTAATCCTCACTTCTACTGAGAATGGAGGCATTCCTATTTCCATTAACACAGTTGGACCCGAGGCTCAGAAAGGCGACATTCAAAAGCCAAGACGTGGCAGAGCCAGGATGTGTCATAATTCAGAGATCTGTGGGGTTTCTTTTCTTTCTTTCTTTCTTTTTTTTTGTCTTTTGTCTTTTGTCTTTTTTCTGCTATTTGTGTGCTTACATACATATTTTCATATGCTTTATCTGTATGGACATGTGTTATATATTTGATCATACACATAATATCTTAATTTAAAAAAAATACTAGATACAGTGCTGAAATGAATACTGGTTGTGAAGAAGCTTGGTAAATTCCCTTTGCACTGTCAAATTTATGTGCCATAGCTTCCAAGAGTGAAATGTCTCATGCCTCTCACACCACACTCTTCCAAGCTCACAAAAGCAACATATACAACACTGGAAACTTGGCTACAGACTTTCATGACCAATGAGCAGTTTTCTAAACCACCCATCCCACAGTGAAGAAAACTACACTGCACTAACATTCAAGTACCAAAACCATCCTCTCCGCTTAAATACCCCTAGAAAGTGAGCAGGAGGACCAGGGTGTCTTCTCCTTGGACTTACAGGAGGAATGGATGCTGGGGAAGCTTTTGCGGCCCTCCGACACCAGATCAGGGTCACCTGTGCAGCGCATCTCTGAATTCATCACCCCATCTGGAAAGCAGCGGTAAAAGAAATCGGGGCGAGGTCTACAAAAGACACCATGGACATTTTCAATATACAACACTGCCATCACAATGAGCCCCAAGCTCATCCCTCCTCCCCACATGTCCCGCCCCTCTGCAGACCCTCCCCTCTGCCATCATCCACAGGAGTTCCCTGAGAGCCCTTCAGACACAGTTGCTAAGGAAATGCTTGGTTAAATGCTCAGAGTCAAAAGGGCCTGCACTGGAGCTAGGTTTGTAGCCTTAAGGAGACCTCACCCATCCGCAGCCACATTTCTACATCTGTGAAAGGGAGAAATCAACACCTGGCCAAAGGTGAGGTCTTGAGCATTAGATAGTGGGACTTCCTAGAGGCACCTAAGCATCATATCATCAGAATCAAGAAGGACTTCCTGTCTTGATCTATTGCTTGGCCAGTCTAGACCCTGACCTCAGGTTCTGAGAAGCTAGACCATGACACTCCTACGTGCCAAGTTTTGGTAGTCAGTTGTCTTTCCTCAAGTAGTGGCCCTCAACCTCCCTGGGAAACTTGACAACTCAATCACACAGTATGAGGAGTTTAGTGACCCAGGCTGGTGGCTCTGGTTTAAAGCAGGAGTGGAGCAGACATCTCTAGAGGACAGAAAGATAATTCTGGCCCTGAAGCCAGGCCCTCTGGAGCATCCACAGCTAATATTAAGTTAGCCTTGGGTGTTGATGCAGCAGGAAGTGCTACATATCCACCGTGCCTATAGTGAGAATCCTTAAAGCAGGGTCAGGGTGCTGAAGGCGATGGTACTCCCGCCAAGGTCATCCATAATCCATAAGTGGCAAACATAAGCTGTGAACCACAGAATTGAATCCTGAGCCCAGCACTTCACCACAGTCGGAATGTTCTACTTGAGTGAGGATTGTATGGTAGAAATGTGCCAGCCCACTACTCTGTGGGCTCTACTCCAATACTGCTGTGTGCAGACCATGGTGAAGCTTGCTAGTGCTATAAGCATACCTCCTTTTTACCATGCATACCGAGTCATAGTTAACACATAAAGACTCAAACAGTGATCTTCCTAGCTCTGGGATCTCAGGAAGGCGCCTCTGTGACCTATCGGAGCTGCTCCTGCCCTGTCTTTCTCCGCCCCAGACAGTGTTTCCTAACATGGGGTCCACACCTACTCAACCAGAACCTTAGGCGGCGAGGCTTGAGAATCAGCACTTTATCTGAGCCCCAACCACGTATAAGCATGGAGATCTGGAGGGACGTTCCAATTCAGGGTGCCTCATTAGCCCCGTCTGACTCTTTACTGGAGCCACCAGAGGAGAAGGAAAAGCAAATGGAGGTTCAAGATTGTTTGTTTTATTTTCAGGAGCAGTAAGGGAAGTGTGTCGTGAAGCCAGATCTGAAATGCCAACCCATACAGCTCATTCCAAAGAGAACAATACGTAAGTGATCGGATGAATTGGTTAAAGGCCAAAACTGCTAAGTGAATAATAAGCCTGGCAAGGGCCTTGGATAGCAGTGCATGGTTCTGGAGATGCCAGTAGCAGGTTTTGGCCAAAAGAAAATGTGATCAGTCAGCCAGTGGACACACTCTCTTACAAGTGCTCCTCTCTAAAGTAATGAGTTCATAATTTAAAGATGAGAAGAGATCTGTATTGAAGGTCAGAAATCCCAGATGAACAGCAATTTAAGGGAAAACCAGACACATCAGAATCTGTCCTCCCCATATCTTTTGGTCATAGCTGCCATACAGATGAACTGTGTGGTATAAGCCATCATGTGTTTCTTCTTGGAACTTACCTTCCCACTATTAGTTTAATAGTGTTTGTGCAGACTCCATTCAAAGCAAGAGCCAAGGACACTGCTATAAAACAAAACCAAAAGACAAATAAAGAGAAAAGCAATTGGTTCTCAAATTTAAAAATCATCACTGTAACCACCATTACCATCATCATTATCATCACCATCACCACCATCAGCACCATCATTATCACCATCATTATCATCATCACCATTATCGCCCACCACCACTGTAAACCATCATCATCATTATCAACACCAACCTTCAACTTTTATTACCATCACAACTATCACCATCATTATCATCACCATCTGTAATTAGACTTAGTTTATGACCACAGAGTTGTTAAATGATACTTTAGAAACATAAAGGGAAGCCTTGTTGCTAGAGCAAAATATAATTGGGGCAGGACTATGGAGGTTGTCTCATAAAATGCCACATTCCTATGACAAGAAATTTATCTTTCCTTCTTGGCCAGAATTTTGAGCCTCACAAACAAACCTATCTAGCACTTTCTAGCCTGATACAAACAGTTAATACAATAGCATGTAGAATTTCCTTTACTGGTAGCAAAACATATAACTTTGTATTTCTTCCTGGCAACCTCCTCAGACATAATTCAAATCAGAGCAGCTGCCAGAATCTTTCTGAAGAGTCGGACAGCCTTGCCAGGCCTCTGCCTCACCGCTGACCCATCACCTGCCAATAGCTGTCCATCACTGTTTCCAAGACAATGGAGAGTCCAGGAGGTGACTTTTGTAATCTAGACTAGCCAGAACTTTTGGAATATATTGTTTTAAAATATACAGCCCAGCCAGGGACCTCCAAAGAGCCTGGAAACCTGCTGAAGAGGGGGCAGACCAAACCAAAGGGGCAGCAACATGAAATGCCACCCCTCCCCTACAAAAACCTTGACCCTCTCTTAGAGTTTGTTAAGGGGACATAAGAGGCATAGTCATCACCGTCAATGTGATGAGGGTCAAAAGTCTTACGTAAGCAGCAGAAACCCAAGGAGGCTCTCTTCAGCTTTGCTGAGTAGTCAAAGATGTGAGCTACTGTTGCTCTTTGGCAAATATTAACTGCTGGATGCCAGCAGAGATTTATGTAAGATGAGAGCAGTGGAGGGGCATTTTCGGGAAAGATCTTCCTTGAGTGATTCATTAACACTAAGTGAGACAGATGAGCTGTTCTACATGCAGAAAGCATGGCCCTCATAGTCACCAGGACATAGGCTACTGGGTGGAAGACAGAGCCACCTGCTTTTAGCAAGTTGTAAGAAATAGAAAGAAGGGGGAAGGTTGGGGTAGATATTTACGAAAAGGGAAAGTAAATGCCTGAGTAGGGATGGAGAATTCTTAGCTATATATAAATAAAGTGGAAAGGAAGGGATAGGTCCCTGTTGGAGAACTGGACATGAGTCGGTCCCACAGTACAGCCAGGAAAATGTCCAATGTGCAGGCTGGAGCATAGACAGGCTCTGAGTGCAGAGAACACGGGGAAGATCCGGTAAGGACAGTCTTTACACTCAGATCTTTCCTGCCTGAAATTTCAGCTTCTTTCTCTTTCATAAGCTCAGAGCAGAGGCTAGGCCTCTTCTGCAGAACTAAGAATTTCCCTAGGTTATCTGGGCTGACTTTTGTCTGAGTCCTGACAATAAACTGTGAGAGAGCAAAGAAATGACAGTGGTTGGCAGTCCGCCTAGTTAGGGTTGCTCCATGCTTTCTAAGGGAGTTCCACTCAGTCTTAGCCTGGGAGCATGGCCTCAGTGCAGACCAGCCATCTGTGAGCAAGCATCTCTGGCCGCTCTCTCCTGGTCTCGAAGAAACCTGTGTGAACTTCATCTACAGCTCTGCTGATCCAGAGCACAATACACCTCATACGTATTCAGAGCTGAGTGGGCTTATCATAGCACAGTACACTCTTTCCAAAGGTTTGAAGTGAGTGAGCTAGAAAACCCCGATGTACTGGCTGGTTTTGTGGGTCAACTTGATACAAGCTTGAGTTATGAGAGAAAGGAGCCTCCCTTGAGGAAATGCCTCCATGAGATCCAGCTGTAGGCATTTTCTCAATTAGTGATCAGGGGTGGGAGGGCCTAGCCCATTGTGGGTGGTGCCATCCCTGGGCTGGTAGTCCTGGATTCTGTAAGAAAGCAAGCTGAGCTGGCCAGGGGATGCGCTCCAGTAAGCAGCATCCCTTCATAGCTTCTGCATCCACTCATGCCTCCAAGGTCCTACTCCGTGTGAGTTCCTGTCCTGATTTCCTTTGGTGATCAACAGCAGTGTGAAAGTGTAAGCTGAATAAACCCTTTCCTCCCCAACTTGCTTCTTGGTCATGATGTTTTGTGCAGGAATACAAACCCTGACCAAGACACCCGACGACCAGCAAATACGCTGTATGATCCAAATGCCTGAAAGAGACAGAGAAGGACCGAAAGCAAGAGTGATGACATTTGGAAGTGTGGGAGTTGCTTCGGCATTCTGTAAGTACGTGTGACTGATTAATTTTTATCTGAATGATACAATGGACAGGGTACTTGAGGAGAAGGCCTCAAAATGACAGGGTGCTGATGCAGGGACCTCTAGAGAGGCATCTACTCCAACCTTCCGTATTCTCTAGAAAGATGCTCAGTGGCTGGATAGGCAGGTGAACACATGGCCCTAGACAAGAGTGTCTGCTAACTAACAAGAGCACCACAGGTCTAACTCATGTGGTGTTTTACAGAATCTGACAGGACCATTTTGACTGATGGTTCAGAAACACAAACAAGACTGTCTGAGAAAGAAATTCAAAGTGTCATGTCCTACAGGTTGACTTACTAAGGGCTGCCATTGAGAGTACTATGGGATATGGGTATGCCAGAGGATTTGAGAGCTTTTGCTGTCAGAGTTTTTGTTTGGTTTGGTTTGGTTTGTTTTTTTTGTTTGTTTGTTTTGTTTTTTGGGTTTTTTTGTTTTGTTTTTTTGTTTTTTGTAGTTTTAGGCAGTCTAATACTCTGGCCTTTCCACAGCAGAGTTCCTGGCTATTCTACAGCCTGAATGCCTACAAGCTAGATGCTACAAGAACTGCCATTCTTGTCTATATGTGGCATAGGGGAACACTTGGACTCTATAAATAAGTGCCTATGTTAAATCTTCTAGAGACCATCAAGTACGGAATGGATATGACAACTAAACCCCACTTCCTAAGAAAGTTCTGAATTCCAGGCTTGATTTGAAACCATCTAGTTCTCTGAACTTGGTGTTTGAAGTCCTCCTCCCTGCTGCCAAGCCTTGCTGAAAGCATGGGGTTTTTTGCAACCCCTGTGCACACTGCTGGCTTTTCGTCATTTTCCAGTCAGGAACTCATTGATTTCAGCAAACAGAACAGCCAATAATTCCTTTTTAGTTACTGTACAAGAGGCAGAGTAGGGTGCTCAATTTTGAAGCATCACCCTAAGGGAAATTTAGCTGAGAATGAAAATGTCTGGAGGAGGTAACCAGGCATGCTTGGAGACATCACAGGAACACAGCGCCAAAGCCAGCAGTAAATTATAGCCACAGACATGACAGACCATTCTTACTCACTGTCATTTATCTTGGGACTCTATGTGAGGGAGCAACCATAGCATAAAGTGAGGTGAAGGGATTTCCAAGCCAACAGAGACGGTGGCCAGTAGAATGTTCTGAGGGCCACCATAGTATACATCCAAATACTGCCCTGCCACTAAAGCTTGGCTTGGGAGGGTACCAATGCTCCCAACCCCCATGAAAACTCTTAAAACTTTGTCATCAAAACCCAAGACCAAGGCCATGTAACCAAACTCTCAGTCTACAGGATAGCAGCCCAGAGGACACACCTGACAGGAGAAACCAAGGCTAGGCAGGAGAGGAGACAAGAAGTAGAGGGGTGGGGTGAGGCATATTTCAGACAGAGTTGGTCATGAGCTCCTGGCCTTCCAGCTCTCTCCCCAGTGCAGCCCCATGGGGCGCTGCTGTGCTATCCTCTCCTTTTCTTGGAGTTGATTAGATTGCTTATTTTAGCTCTGTCTTTAAACCCATTATTTACTCGAGCTACTTTGAAAAGGAAACTTAACATTATTCTTTTCAACTAGACAGACCTAACTAGAGCCTGATTACATGAAAACAGTTCTTTGTCCTTTAGACACACTCTGCCTCATTCATACACCCTCACAAAAAGAGGAGCATCCTGTACATTTTCATCACTAAAGCCCAGCAACTAACATACACATCCTTCAGTGAGGAACCTCAGGTTCTAGACTTCCACCCCACAGGATAACAAGTCCATAGATTATGCTAAACCCAAGCTTGAGGACTTAGGGATGAAGGTCTAGATAACTTATTTAAAGTATATACTTATTAAAATCAATCCAATTTAGTTTTTCAGGGTATTAAAAGGCTTGGCGTTTAGACACAGGTTAAATTACCTTGGCTGCTAAAATAAAAGCCCAGTAGGATCGACTCTCTCTGTCTCTCTCTGTCTCTCTCTGTCTCTGTCTCTCTCTGTCTCTGTCTGTCTCTGTCTGTCTCTCTCTCTCTCTCTCTCTCTCTCTCTCTCTCTCTCTCTCTCTCTCTCTCTCTCTCTCTCTGTGTGTGTGTGTGTGTGTGTGTGTGTGTGTGTGTGTGTGTGAGAGAGAGAGAGAGAGAGAGAGAGAGAGAGAGAGAGAGAGAGAGATTCTCATAATGTATCGAACAGGAATTCCTCATGTAGACCTTGATTTGCACAAACCTACCTGATTCTGCCCAGTAGTGCAGGGATTAAAGTTGTGAGTCATCATTCCTGCACTGTGAGGAAGCAGTTTGGACAGGAAATGGCATTCACAATCGGGGATTCTCAGAAGGGGCCCA
>JADRCD010213357.1:0-11881 GCA_019843815.1 Montemys delectorum
GCAATCTATGGATTCAATGCAATCCCTATCAAAATGCCAACTCAATTATTCATAGAGTTAGAAAGCGCAATTCTCAAATTCATCTGGAATAAAAAAAAATAGGGTAGTTAAAAACAATTCTCAACAATAAAAGAACTTCTGAGGGAATCACCATCCCAGACCTCAAGCTGTATTACAGAGCAATAGTGATAAAAACTGCATGGTATTGGTACAGAGACAGGCAGAAAGATCAATGGAAGAGAATTGAATACCCAGAAATGAACCAACACACCTATGCTAACTTGATCTTTGTCAAAGGTGCTAAAGCTATCTAGTGGAAAAAAGACAGCATTTTCAACAAATGGTGCTGGTTCAACTGGCAGTTAGCATATAGAAGAATGAAAATCAACCCATCCTTATCTCCTTGTACAAAGCTCAAGTCCAAGTGGATCAAGAAACTCCACATAAAACCAGATACACTGAAACTAATAGAAATGAAAGTGAGGAAGAGCCTCGAGCACACAGGCACAGGGGAAAAGTTCCTGAACAGAACACCAGTGGCTAATGCTGTAAGATCAAGAATCAACAAGTGGGACCTCATAAAATTGCAAAGCTTCTCTAAGGCAAAGAACACTGTCAATAGGAAAAAAGGCAACCAACGGATTGGGAAAAGATCTTTACCAATCCTACATCCAATAGAGGACTAATATCCAATATATACAAAGAACTCAAGAAGTTAGACTCCAGAGAACCAAATAACCCTATTAAAAATGGGGTACAGAGCTAAGCAAAGAATTCTTAACTGTGGAATACTGAATGGCTGAGAAGGACCTAAAGAAAATTTCAATATCCTTAGTCATCAGGGAAATGCAAATCAAAACAATCCTGAGATTCCACCTCAAACCAGTCAGAATGGCTAAGATAAAAAACTCAGGCAACAGCAGATGTTGCCAAGGATGCAGAGAAAGAGGAACACTCCTCCATTGTTGGTGGGATTGCAAGTTGGTACAACTACTCTGGAAATCAGTCTGGCCTTTCCTCAGAGTACTGATCATAGTATTACCTCAGGACCTAGCTATACCACTCCTTGGCATATATGCAAAAATCCTCCAACATGTAATAAGGACACATGTTCCACTATGTTCATAGCAGCCTTATTTATAAAAGCCTCAAAACAGAAAGGACCTAGATGTCCTTCAACACAGGAATGAACACAGATAATGTGGTATATGTACACAATGGATTTCTATTCAGCTATCAAAAACAAAGAATTCATGAAACTCTTAGGCAAATGGATGGAACTAAAAATATCATCCTGAGTGAAGTAACCCAATTACAAAAGAACATACATGGTATGCACTCACTGATAAGCCCAAATATTAGCCCAATGCTCGGAATACCCTTGATACAATCCACAGACCACATGAAACTCGAGACAAAGGATGCTTCAGTCCTTCTTAGAAAGGGGAAAATACTCATGGGAGCAAATATGGAGATGAAGTGTGGAGCAGAAGCTAGAGGAAAGCACACCAGAGACTGCCCAACCTGCGGATCCATCCCATATACCGTCACCAAATGCAGACACTACTGTAAATGCCAAGAACTGTATTCTGACAGGAGCTTGATATATCTGTCTCCTGAGAGGCTGTTCCAGAACCTGACAAATACAGAGGTGAATGCTTGCAGTCAACCATTAACTGAGCATGGGGTTACCAATGGAGGAGTTAGAAAAAGGAGTGAAGTAGCTGAAGGGATTTGCAACCCCATAAGAACAACATCAACCAACCAGACTGACCAGAGCTCCCAGGGACTAAAGCACCAACCAAAGAGAACACATGGGGGGTGTCTCATGGCTCCAACTGCATATGTAGCAGAGGATGACCTTGTCAGGCATCAATGGGAGAAGAGGCCTTTGGTCCTGTGAAGGCTCTATGCCTCAGAGTAGGGGAATGTGAAAATGGGAAGGCAGGAGTAGGTGGAAGGGTGAGACAGGGAACACCCTCATACAACCAGGGGAGGGAGAATGGGGTAGGGGGTTTAGAGGGGATGGAACCAGGAAAGAGGATGTTATTTGAAATATAAATAAAGAAAAATCCAATAAAATATAATAAAATTAATTCCCGAATGTTTAGTGCATGCATAGTTAGAATTATAATTTCTTCCAGAAAGATTTTTCCCTTAATCGATAGAGACTGATTTTCTTTATCTCTTTAATTTTGGTTTGGTACTTCCAATCCTGTTTCTTTCTGGTTATATTAGCTTAATGTATCTTTACTATCCTTCACCATTAAAACAGTATTTCTTTGCTAGTGAGATGTATTACTTATAGAAAAATCTATACTTGGGTCCTAATTTTTCATCTTACCTGTCCACTCATGTCTTTCAGTTAGAGAACTGAGTCCATTAATATTCTGAATTTTTGTCAAAAGGAATGTATTCATTACTCTCATTTTATAATCCTCATTTGTTCATTTATAATTCTAATTTAGTTTCTGATATCTGTAGTAGCTTGGATATATTTATCATTTTCCTCTCTGTATAGAAATTTTATAAGTATCTTCTCAGTTTGTATTTGTCCTGGATAGCATTTTCTTTCAGTTTTATTTTTTGTTTATTTTTGCTGTCGAAGACAAATTTTGCTAGATATAGTAAACTGGACTTCGATTTACTGTACTTAATTGCTTGAACTATATCATCCAGTGCACGTCTGGCTTTAAAAGTTTCTGTTGAGAAGTTCACAGCTACTCTAACAGGTTTGCCATCATATAAAATTGATGATTTTTTTCTAATATTATTTATATTTCTGTGTTCTGAGTCTTTAAAGTATAATAAGATATAAAGGTACTTCTGGTCATATATGTTCATATTGCAATTTCTTCCTCCCCTGGATATTTTCTCCTAGACTGTAGTAAGTTTTCTATGATAATATCAGTTATTTTTCAGTACCTTAGCTTGTTAAGTGAAAGTATGTTTGTTCACAAAGTAAACTTTCTAGAACTAAAAGTGCTCTGTCTTTCTTATGCATCCGTTCTTACACCTTGCCAACCAATCCCCCCTGGAAGGCAGAACTTCTCAACCAAACTGCCTTCTCTGAAATGGACAATGGTCTCTTTTCTGCTTTCCAAAGTTTCTTTTCTCTTTTCTCAGCCTAGTTTTTATTTAGCATCACTTGCTGTACAGGATGTCTTTTCTCTAGCTGTTTCCAGTATGTTTTCCCCAATATTCTAGTAGTCTGTTTATTGGTTCTTATCTTCCCCAAAGGTGGGCATTCTGCTTTATAAAGTATCCAAACTAGTTTGAACAATCCTTATGGGCAAAAGTTTATTTTTCTTCTCATTTTGTACATTCTAAAAGAGTTATATCCTTTATTCTGTTGTGGTTCAGAATTCAGGCACTTATTTTTTTCACATATTCAATTTTAAGTAAGTAGCCCAAATAAATTTTTTAAAAATTCCTTCTGGATTACTTTTCTTTGCTTATATTTGTTTTCTGCCCTGTTGGGGACTGGTTCTAGTACTTTGAATTGATCTGGCCCCCCAAATCAGGAAACTTTGTGTTCAAACATTAAAGAAACTTGTCCCCATTTGGGTTTTGATCAAGAGCCTATGACTGATGGCTGGGCAAGTAAACTGAGGTAGGACCTTTAGATTTACATGGGTTAGGGACTGGAAGAGAGCAAGGAGGGATAGTCATCATGATTCTGAGGGAGATTCAGATTTAGAGCTGCAGAAGGAAAATTATCTGAGATGTAGGTGAGAGGGAATGTGCCCCTTCCCAGGAGAGGAGGATCTTGAGTAGCAAAGACTAAGGGGCTGCCCATAAGGAGCCCGGGTAACAAAAATAAAATATGGAATTAGAGGGCATTAAACCAGGAGTATTGCAGAGAAATGTGTGTTAGTTGCGGGGAGTATTAAAACTGCCCAGCCTTTGAATGATTCAAGATATACCTAAAATTAACTGGCATGCACAATGCATGTGTGTGTGTATGTGTGTGTATGTGTGTGTGTGTGTGTGTGTGTGTGTGTGTATGTTTTATTCGAGAATCCAGAGAGCTCTTGAGTGGGTGTGCACGTGTGACCTGTCAGGAAAACAAAGTAGTTTAGTAGATTCATGTTTAGTAGATACACGGTTCATTCTGCTTATTTTCCAGAATCTTACTATTACTATTTGTCTTTAATATTTGATAGTTATTAATCATTTGTTTGTTATAAATGCAGCATTTTTCCAGATGGTTGTTTAATAATAGCTTTTTGGCAGAAGAAGACTTTAGCTTTAGTAAACCTTAGGTTTCCAATCCAAACTCCCTCATTTACTAGCTATGTGAAATTTTTAAGGGACTGGGGATCAGTGAGATTCAATATTAGCACAGGAGAGAAAGGGGAAAAAAGCATAGCATAGCATATCCTGTAAAAAAAAAGTACAAAATTAATGATTATTATTATTTAATATATTATAATGATTTAGATATTCAGACAGCCTATTTGTACCATGAAGTTAAATTTCCATAGTGTATGAGTTAATGCACAAAAGTGTTTTTAGAAAACAGATGAAAAAAGGAATCCTCATTTGAAATGTTGCTCTGATTTATAGTAGCTATTTGATGATCGATTTACTAAAATTTTCATTTGCTATATTTTAGTATTACTACTTTGATATATAACACCTTATATATTTGACCATTTACCCTAATGGAAAAACAAGATTTTTTTTTTATTCTCCTTTTTGTAATCTTTGAAATGAAAAGGAAAGTTTTAAGGAAAATGATTTCTAAAACTTTGTTCCTATAAAGGACACAGAGGTCTTATATGAGGAGAGTTTATGTTAGCCCTGGTAATACATAGATCTTCTAATAATACAACAGAATGTATTCACATAGAGTTTCCCCAACAGGATAGAGCCGAGGGATTCACTTTGTAGCTAAATTAAGGAACTCAATGATAGGTGATACTGTCTTTGTATTTAGGAAGTAAGATTTCTAAATTATCCATTTATACATACTATATGGAAAGGAATGAAAGATATTGGTGTTAGAGTAGTGACTCACTGTGAATGGGCCACTGTCATATCAGATACTACTATTTCTAGACCTAAATATTATAATTAATCAATAATTTTCTTCATCTTCGGGAAGATGAAGCAAACACTTAAATAACATTTTTAAAATTTATTTCTTTTCTGAATACACATATACCATGGTATGTAAGTGGAGATCAGAAGACAACTCGTGGAAATCAGTTCTCCCCTTCCACTAAATAGGTCTCTGGAATTGAACTTAATTTGTCAATGTTGGTAGCAAGTGACATGACAGCGTGACCCATTGCTGGCTCACACACACCTTTGAAAATTGCATACTTTCTCTCATACAAGTTCACTTGATTTGGGGAACACAGTGTTTGGAAGTTGGGGAAATTTCTTACTATGCAAAGCTTGTCAAGACATCTTCCCTGTGAAGCATGCTTCCTCATTTCGTGGAAATATGTTTCTGCATCACTTATTTGCCTTCCCCTTTCATTGGCTGGTTTCTCGTGGATTATCTTTCTCTGTACCCTAAATTGACTGGCTCTGTGTCATGATAGCTCATCAGATTATAGAGATAATACTTTGTTCCTCTGATTGTAAAGCTTTCCAACACTTAGTTTACAGTTTCACATACACAATATAGGCCACCACACTGACCCAAGGTGTTTGTTCTTTTAACTTTTTATTGATTCTTTGTGAACTCCACAACATACATCCCAATCTCACTTGTCTCCTCATCCCTGCATATATTCCCTTCACCATTACAACCCCTCCCACAAAAGAAAACAAAACATTAAAAAATATATGTAAAAGAGAAAAAAGCCTTAAAAGTAATAAACAAATAAATATATCTCACTGTGGAGTCTGCAGTGCGTCATGGTATATCACACACAGTGTACTTTTGCCCAAATAGCTTTATGTGCAACTGTTCATTGCAGTGAGTCATTGGTGTAGTTCAAGATATTAGGCTTCTGCTACCCTGTCAATGCTAGATCCCAATGGGGCTCATTTCAGGTATCCTATTGTTGTCCTGTGTCATAGAGATCCTGCAGCTTTGGTTCTGCAGTATCGGCCCCTTTATTTCCTCCAGCAGTTCATAGATCTGGTAGATATTGGAGTGGCCAACTCAAGACCCTGGATCTGAGCCTAGGTGATGGCTGTGTTGTTCAGACTTCCAGCTCTTCTTCACCTGTGCCACCAAGGCTAGCTTTCTTGTTTTTCTCAGTTGATTGGCTGGGGTATCTGGGAGGGACTCTTTCTTGTGCCCATGCCACTATGCAACCTGTAGGGGGAGGCAGGGTCAGCTTCCCCATGCATATGTCAGGTTGCTCTCCCATTCCTAAACCAGGCCCAGCTCTACTGCCCAGGTGAGGTTCATGGCCTACTCTTCTAAGTGCTGCAGCCAGTGAGGGGTGGGAGCAACTTACCATCTCTCATGACCTCAGACCCAGCTCTTTCAAACTGACCAGGAAGGGGGATGGGCCAGCTCTCCAACTCTATTGTGATGCCCATCTGACAGCTCTAGTGTTCCGCCCACTATTCCAATTGCATCAGCTGGGGAGAGGCACAACCTGATCTTTTGAAGTACTCTGATTCTTATCAAGGAGGCCTATTGTTGGGCTAGACTATGTTCTTCACCCTGTTATTATCTCCTAAGTCCTTTAGATTTTGCAGTATCATAGTGACTTAAGAACCATCTGTTTACCTATTGTGTTTTAGCAAGGCGTACAATATTTTCTTCAGACTAGAGCTGAAATGTGTATAGACTTAATATTCTCCACTCCTGAGTTAGGGTTCATAGCTATGTCTCATAGAAAAGGAATAAGATGAGGATATTCTTATTTAGATACAATTACGATTTCTTATTCTCAATATATTTTACAGCTTACCTTGGCAAATATCCATATCCTTTTGCAGAACTATGTAGCATAGAGAATTTATATGCATCATAGATTCTATTGTGTAGTCCTTTATTAGCTTCTATGTGCCACCTAAATCAATTGTAATCATCTAGATTCCTTTGTGTATCACTGGAGCAAATGAAGAAACCATTGAGTTAAGTGTGATTTATATGAAGAAACAAGTAAAGAATGCTACCTTTTCTGATATCAAATTCATTGAATAATTGAGAAAAATAGACCTCTACTTCCACTCCATGTAGAAAAATGCTATTCTTTGGAGTTGAAACCCTCTCATTCTATGAAATGGCCCCAAGAGACAGCTGGCATACTCATAATATAGCAACCACTCTAGAGAGCAGTGAATAAAAATACATACAACAAAATCTGTCACTCAGTGACTAATATTCATGTAGCATCAACAGAGAAATCAGTTTTATAATTCAAGCAGAAAATCTATTTCCTCAGTGTGTTTCTGATAACATATCCACTATAAACAAATTATAAAAAGCCTAATTGCTGATGCCAATGGGGAATTCTGCTACTGTCCCCTTTTGTTCAATTAAGCAATACTATTCACAAGTAGAGCAGAGAATATAACTGCAATTTCCAACAATGTTGCTGGGCATGCCTGTGCTATGGACCCCTCTTTTCCCTGATGTTTGTGAAACTATTTGTGCATTAGCAATCAATAAAATAGCAAAACACAGAGGCACAGCATTTTTTAATGTGTTTTGCTAGCATAATACAAAGAAAATGTCTAAGATGAAACATTCAACTGAATGGCAAAAAAATATGCTTTCAGGGTTTTTTGTATTATAAGAATTGGTGTTCCATTCTGGTCATGGCACTGAGGAATTCAAGTTATAGAGAATTCCCACCAATTTAGCTGAATTTGCATAAACCAATTTGTGTGTATTGTTATTGGAGAATCATTATCAAATGTGTTACTTAACTCAACACCAGAACTATATCAATGACAAGAGCGCATTCTTCTCTTCAAAAGTTAGTCAATGGAAGGCTACACAGCATAATGTATTTTTTTAGTCATGACCATAATTTGATGAATATATAAGAACAATTAAATATTCTTACTTTATTCTGTGTTAATATGACAAACTTTTTCCAAAAATTTGCCAAATGCATAGATTTAAAGGACCCACTATCATTCCTTATTCTCCATGTCCAGACTGTTCTATCTGCTTTTCAGATAAATTACAAAGAATTCCCCTCTCCTGGTTGAAAAACATTCAAATTAATAGAGAATTTCTGCTTTTTTTTAATAGTGTGACAATTTTAATGTACTGATGTTACCACAGAGATGCATAGCTTGGTGAAATGGTCTTTTACAAACATTAAAAAAAAAAAAAAATCTATGGCTCTTCCGTCTTGGAGAGCCTGATTTACAGCAGTACCTGTTGGTGTGTTTGTTTGTGATTTAATATGTATATGCATATGTCTGTCTGTATATGTTTGGTGACAGAAATGCTTCCCTTATTGTCTATGTGTAATGCTTCTCATAGATTCCTATGAGTTCTTTGGAGGGGGAATGTTACGAGAAGAAAAATACAAAAGTGTGGCAGCACAGAACTCAGCTAACGTAGCCATCTGATGCTTTCACCCTCCAGCTTGATCTTCCTCTACCCTTTCTTAGAACACAGATGGAAGGATTGGTCTTGTTTAACATGTGTTCATTCGTAAAGGCCATTGTCAGTTTGGGAAGACACAGAGACTCTGAGTCTAACAAGAGTAGACATGAGTTTATACAAATTATATAGAATAAAAAGCTAGTGTGACATTTCTGTGTACTTCTAAAGGAGGGCTTCGGTATGAACAGTACACTACAATACTAATAGGAAAGCCACACGCAGAATCTAAGGGGTAACAAATGCCAGTGATGGCATGACGACTTAACATTACCTACTTAGTCCTATACAGTGAAAAAATTAAATAAAATAGAAAATACTGAACAGTAAAATAAGGACATTAAAACAAAACCTGTAAGGTTGTAGTGCCTTTAATTCCAGCACTTGGAAGACAGAGGCAGGCATATCTCTGTGGGTTAGAGATTGGCCTGGTCTACACAGTTTTTAAGTATTTATTTTTTCATTATGAATATTTTGCCCGATGTGCACCACGTAAGTGTACTTGTGTTTGCCTGGGGCCTATAGAGAATGTAAAAGGGCATTGAATCACCTGGAACTAACATCGCAGACAATTGGGAGCTGTCATATGGACACAGAACCAGTCCTGGGTCCTCTGCAAAAGCTTCAAGTGCTCTCAATGATTAAGCCATCTCTCTAGCCCAAGCTCTAGTAGTTAACTACAATTTTCAGTGTCACACAAACACCTTTGCCATGTCTTCTCAAGACAGTGCTAAGTTGTATCTCCTTAGTGCCTTGCAAACAGACTGTTCAGTCTAGACAGAATAGCAGCTAGCTCATCTGGAAGCATCTGAATGACCTTAGCCAAAGATATCTTCTCCTCAACCCTGGACCCATCACTTGTGAAAGAAAGAGGCTGGCTGTCCTACTATACTGCAGGATGGTAAAGAATATAAAATGTTTGGTCAGTTCCTTTGAAATGATTAAATGAGCCCTAAATTCTAATGTCAGATTTCTCACTCTTAAAAAGAAACCTAAAATGTTGACTTTCAAATTTCTTAACTCTCTACTTGCTTGAACCACTCATACCATTTGCAAGCATTGTAACTCTTCCAACAAGCCAGAAGGGAGACATAACACAGCTTGAGTTTTATGCCCTTTGCTGTGTGTAGTAGCTATAAGCATCAGCTTCACACAGTGGCTGAAATTTCAATAACACACAGAAGAATTGCTGGGTTTTTTTTGAAAAGATAGAATATTGTTTTAATATGAACTATGAACTTTTTCCATCATGTCTTATGTCACTCGTGTTCTCTGAAAGTCATTTTGTATCTTCAGCTACAAAACAATTAATATACTGGGAGTAGACAGAGAACTTCATTCCAATTTCCCCAAACTTTAATTGAGAACCTAACACAAAGTTCCAAGTGATGCTGTTAAAACACTAATGGACATCTGGACTGCTCTGTTATTTATAGAGCCAATTGGATTGCTTACCACTGAGATACTATTCAAAACTTTAAAAAAATTCATCTTAAATTTAAAAGAATTATATAAGAATCTAAAGACAGAGTAGATTTGTGGTAGATAGAAGCTGAACTAGAAATAATAAGATACAGTATATTTTTGTTTGTTTGTTTTTTCGAGACAAGGTTTCTCTGTATAGCCCCGGCTGTCCTGGAACTCACTCTGTAGACCAGGCTGGCCTCGAAGTCAGAAATCAGCCTGTCACTGCCTCCCAAGCGCTGGGATTAAAGGTGTGCGCCACCACCGCCCGGCTAAGATGCAGTATTTTTTAAAGCAGAATATTAGTGTCAGAATTTAGAAACCAATTATTAGTCTTACTAGAAATGTAGTCACACATTAATGGAGTATATAAACAGATACAAGTGCAGAAATTATTTAGAACTATTTCACTATGAATAGTTTGGCATTTTATAAGAAAAGGTATAATATTAAGCATTCAGTAAGGAATTTAAAGTTGTATTTTTAGAGGAAAGAAAGATTTAAAATTCTTGTCACCACAATATAGCTTTGCAGGGCCATTGATGTAAAAACTAAGATGACTTACATAAAGTTGTGCTGTCTTAAGAGGAGAATGCTGCAGCCCCTTCAAACTTTCAAGTCTTCCAGGCTAATATTTTAGAGGTTGAATGAGTAAGATTGATTTTAATACAAAATTTTATGTAACCCAATATACCCCAAAACATATCCCTCAACTAGCAATGAGATCAATATGTGAGCTATTCCACAGTTTTTGGTTTTGAGGTCAATTAGCATTTCATATTTCTGGCATATCTCACTATAAACAAGTCCCACTTAAAACACCCCAACGCTCTCAGTACAGCACACGTATGTCTGTGCTTTCTGGTGCATACTTAGTAAAATCCAATACAGTCAATGTTATCTACCTGAATGAATACTAGCTAGAGTTCCTGGGAAAATGCTAGTCCAATGGATTTAATGTAACTGAAAACTGGTCTTTTTCTTCTTTAAATTGTAGTTAGAATCAGACCTACAGTTCCCTCACCCAGGTTTTGTATTCTCTTAGTGAAATGCATGTCACATACAAACTCACAAAACGGTTCAGTCAAGCGTTCTATCTGTAAACCATTCTCTTTTGCCCATTGTATGGCAAAGGCTATTATAGTTACAGTCTCCGTGGAGTAAATGCTTGCCACTTATTTATCTTTTAAAGTTTATTTTTGGAAACTAGATTTAATGAGCAAAACCCAAATGCATTGTCACAGAAACAGTTAAACTTACTCTTCAGTCCACATCTGGAATGGGTTGGGAGCTACCAATGTACACAAAGAGTAAACATTATATATAAACTAATTTTCTTGTTTGTGAATGGAAGAAAGCTGAATTGTCACTCTCATTCAGAGTGAATCAGGGATCCTACACATAACACTCATTGCCATAAAAATGGGAACACCTAAAGTGAATAATTTAGGATTGAAATTAACTTTTATAGAGGTGGACACCAGGACATTATCATGTACATGGCATGGGAAGGAGGAATCCAGGTGGGCATTTCTTCTCAAAATTTCTGTTCACTTGACATGATTAACATCTGAAACATTATTAAGTGGCAAGGAGAACAGTGGTTCCTGGGTGTGTCCCCTCTCTCTCATCCTCTCTTTCTCTCTCTATTTCTTTTTCTCTCTTTCTCCCTGAGTGTGTGTGTGTGTGTGTGTGTGTGTGTGTGTGTATGTATGTGTATATACCTTTGGGAGGCTTTGCTTTTGTTTAGTTACCTTCAACTAGTCTATTGAGACCAGAAGGAAAGGAAAGGGCTCACACACACATGGAGAGAAAAAGAGAGAGAGAGAGAAAGAGAGAGAGAGAGAGAGAGAGAGAGAGAGAGAGAGAGAGAGA
>JADRCD010213357.1:12281-22784 GCA_019843815.1 Montemys delectorum
AAAAAAAAAAGAGTTGAAACCTGACACACGAAATTTTCCATCTTTACAAAAGGCAAAAAGAAAAGACAATATGTGTCACTGTGATTTTCAGAACATTTTAGGGGAAAACCCCCCTCAGAACCATACAAGTGTTAAGCTATGAGGTGTGTCTCATTTTTTTTCAGTAAGGAATCTACACAACTCAGAATCCCTAACATATCAGAAACAGGTTCTTCTTTAAGTTGTGTCTTGTTTCTTTCTTTGGATCCTTTGACCTCAGGAAGAAAAAATTGCTAAGGGAATGTATACATTACAGAATCCACATACACAAGCTGGGACTCTGGTACACAGTGGAAGGTGTTCTATGGGTCTACAATGTGTTCTTGAGTTGCCATCATGTCAATGCAACCATTCTCGCTCAGTTTTTGAGGGTGTTACTTGCTAGGTTATGGAAGATTAAAGTCACTTGGTTTGTAGAACTGTAGAGAGGTGTCAATTGGTATGTATTTTACTCTGTGGGAATAGGAAGTATGAAGAGAAAAGAATAGGGCTAGTCCATTGTAAACTTATAACTATAAGTAATTTTATGCTTTTCAGTGATAATTGACAATTGATCTGAGTGACCTTCCTAGGAATCAAAAGAGGCTGTGTTGATATAGCCCATCCCTGTTGCAAGTGATATGGTTCATGCTGTATTAGAGAAAATCTGTTGATTCCTAGAACCAGAAGAGTTTTTATCTGCCTCCTACAAGCCTCATACCCTAATGTAGACTCTCTTCACAAATGTATACACCACATAATGCATGCACTCAGAATTCACAAGTTCACAAAAGCACATATAACAAGTAAAACATAGCATATGAACTGAACACACACACACTATTTCCTGTGAGTATTTGACATTGTTTATCCTGGTACTTCCTATGAAAAAAAAAGTCTCACCATTTACTAAATAAAATTTTTCTAAGGCTATTTATTTATCTTACTGAAGTAAGGAGAATTGTCACAATTCATTATATGTTATTGTGAAAATTAGATAATGAAAAATAAACAGTATATGAGTCAGTTGCTGTTCCATGATTAAAAAAATTGGTAAATAACAGAAATCTTTATTTCTGCACTGTTATTAGAGAGGCCCCCCTAGCACTTATGTTTCATCTATTAAAGAATTTTTAAAAAATAATGTACTGATTAAATTTACAATTTAGCTTGATTATTTTTATAGTGATTTTAGCTTTGCATTAAACATCTTTATATAGAATGCCCATAGGGACTTTTTTATTCTATGATTTACTGGTTAATCTAGACCCCTCTGTTTCCAGATACATAAGCCACTGATGGGTTGAGGAGTGGGTTGGCTTCTGGTAAATGCATAAAAATGATTTTATACATAAAATGATAGATATTTTGAAGAAATATCTTTATATTTTCTTACATATATTTGAAGAAAAACCAAACAAGACTGAAGTAAGTGAAATTACAAGTGGTTAGGCTAATTACCAATGTTTAGGGGCCTTACAGATAAAAAGATCAAATATTGCCATGTATCAAAAGTTATGCCATGAAAAAATGAGAGCACAGATCGCAAAGAGGCACTTAAACAGCTACACTAGGATAGATAATGTACCAAATGCCCAAAAATGTAGTCTTAGAGTTCTTTTTCTCCTCAGTTATGCTTCTTTATAATATTGTCAAATATCAAGTTAGTACTGAACAGGTCAACTGACTTACAGTACCCTTGGCTTTGTAATTTTCATGTCTGAGACTTTGGCATTCCTACCTGTGATTTTTTTTTCCAAGATGGTTTCGGTCAGCTGTGTGTCAGGTGCAGGGGAAATGAATGTCTACTCTGTAGGCTATTTAATAAGAAGGCAAGGAAAGACAGTGGTTAGCCCCTTGGGAATTTGTCCATTAGTAAGAGCTTGTGATTAGCAAAACATGCCTTATTATACAGAGTCTGATCCTCACAAGCCAGAAACGTTCTTATACAGTAAGTATTTTCACAGAGTGTAAGGACAGTAATCTGAAGAAAATGTTTCGGAGACGCATATAGTGTTTTCATCATCATTTGGTTTTAACTGATACAGAAGTGCGAAGACATTTTCTGCATTACCCGCAGATGCACTGATTGAGGTAGATATCAGAGTCCCAGGCTTACAGGTGGTCTCCTCGTCCTCGTCCTCGTCCTCGTCCTCGTCCTCGTCCTCGTCCTCCTCCTCCTCCTCCTCCTCCTCCTCCTCCTCCTCCTCCTCCTCCTCCTCCCTCAAACAGCATTCAAATTGCCTCTAAGATGTTCTTTTATAAATATACCCATAGTAGTTAATGTTTTCTTAGGACTCCTGATTATTTTCTCATTATTCAGTTGAGAGCAGAATGCCTATGTGCCTTCTTCTGGGGACTGCTGCTGTTTGCATATTTCCTTATGTCTGAGCACTCACCCACCCATGCTTCATAGCTGCTGAACAACTCAGATGTCCTGTTGGTTTTTCTTTTTTAGTTTTGGTTTTTGGTTTTTCGAGACAGGGTTTCTCTGTGTAGCCCTGGCTGTCCTGGGACTAACTCTGTAGACCAGGCTGGCCTTGAACTCAGAAATACACCTGCCTCTACCTCCCAAGTGCTGGGATTAAAGGCGTGTGCCACCACTGCCCAGCAGGTGTCCCGTCTACTTCAAGACTTTACCTATCTCTGTCAGTTGCTGGGACTGGTAAGGGCAAACCAGAATCCATGTGGCTGACACAACAGAATTTTATTATTTTATCACACCAGAGGCCAAAATTCTGAGCTCACTATGTGGGCAGATCAAGTTCCTGTGGAAGACTACAGAGAAGATGCCACTTTGGCTGGAGTAGTGGCACAGGCATATCATCCTAACACTTTGGAGGCAGAGACATCATGTTGATCTCTGTCACCATGGTCACCTGACCCTCTCCCTATGTGCCAATATATATCTAAATCTACCCTATTTATAAGAACATCAATCCTGGCCAATTACTGACTACCTTCATAACCTCTATCTAACTTGGAGAGAAAAAAAGTCCATCTCCAGATCAAATCACATTCTTACATGATGGGAGTTAGAGATCAGCATATGAGTTAGCAGGGTGAGCATTACTTATCCAGAACCCTATCTCTGCCTGTAGCACCCTGACCTTAACTATACTCATTTTCTGTGCCCTGTTATATGAATTATTATACATTTTATTGTTCAGACACATTACCACCTAGAAGCATTTTGAAGTGCATCACCTTCCCCTCTCCTAAAATTACATTCATTCCATGTATTGAAAAGTTTGCCACTAGTACTTCATGGAGATAGATTGATCTATTGTGTCTACATGTATAAGGACATTATGCATTCATTTATTTTGAGGGGAGATAAGCCTTCATTTTCATATTCTTACTATTTCACATAGTGCCTACCACATTATATGAGTCCAGTGATGTTCGCAAAAAAATTAAAGACTTGGCTAACCTAGTAGAAAAAGATGCAAAAATGAAGCTGCTTTGTCATGGTCAGATAAATATGACAAAATAAAGCTTTTTGTCTAGGCAAGGAAATGAATTATTTGACCAAAGAAGATGAGTTAGGAAATAAGATCAGAGTAAAATTTCTCCTTATCAAATTGATTAAACATATTGCATATATCAAACATGGTATATTCAGAGATGATGCTCTGAGCTGTTTTTATTTAAGAAGATTATAGCTTTGAAAAAGCCTTTTGAGGTTTTGGGGAGCAGAATTGGTTGAAGTTTTAGTGGAACTGTGTAGTAACTTGAAATAAAGCAAAGCCAGCAGTTGGTTTTCTCATTTTGGTCAGCAGACTCTCTGTCACAGCTCTTGCCTTCACTCCTGCTATCATCTGTCTGATGTGGAATGACCAAAGGCATGTACCTTCTCTTCCGCTGAATCACACACAGGGTGAAAGGGAGTGGGGCAGACCGTCAGAGTTTTTGTGTCAAGAGGAAACCATGGTTCCTCACAGCCTTGAGAGAAGCAGAAAACAGGAAAGACACATCCCACTCTACAGAACAGCCACACACAAGGCCTCTTCTGCAAAATTATCTTTTTTATGGAGATATTCATTCAATAGCTCTGAGAGTTTTAAATTCAAAACAAGAAAGCAAAACCGTGGGAAGAAAAAGCTGTGGCTATTTTTCAGGCTCGTCACTCACAGCAACTATTTGTGACTGCAGGGGCCATGTGATGTGACCTTATCATTGACTGGGGTGCTGTTATATACACTCTGCCAGTTTTTACTCATACCTAAAATACTTTTATATCACTTAGAGAAAATGATTGCTTTTAGAAATTGTCAAAATATATATTATAATAATATTATATATACATACCCTGTTTATTGTTTATAAATTTCAAATGAAAATTATTAGGAAACAAGCTATTAATATAATAGATTTGGGAAGAATCATGCAAAATAGAGTATGCATATTTATTTAAATGCATGTAATTTTTAAAAAGTATTACTCTGGTATTTGAAATAATAATCAATATTCTTAGATAAGATATTCACAGATAAAGTTCTTAGGTTAAATGAATTATTTAAAAAATCTCTTAAGAAAAGAAAAAATCCTTATATTTTTCTTAGTAATTATTTTATAGATCATAAATGATTGACTGCTATTTTCTGTTCTTTGTTCAATATTGCATTGTGATTTATTTTAAGTATTAGTTCTCAGATAAAAAAGAATTCAAATTTTTCCATCAAAGATGACATTAGACTGTTTTTTTCTGTGTCTCTCTGTGTGTAATGTTTTGCTCATTTTGAGCTCAATCTTTCCACAGTACAAAAATTTCTCTAATATAAACCTTTCTTACCATCAGCCTACTTGAAATTGTTGTGGAAAGATCATGGATTCACGATGATCTTCATGTGTTAAAATGATTTCCATTCATCATGTGTGTCTTTGTTTTGTACATTAAAAATATCAATTAAATTCCTATATTTTGTTTTTACTGCTGGAATGGCTTGATTTGGTGTTTCGGCAAACCTTTCAAACACAGAGAAGCACAAAGTATAGTCATATGCAGTTTGAAGTACGTATCTGTTCTGTTTCCAGTGGAAACTACCAGATGCTAGACAAAAGCTGGGCTCAGAGTTGTGTGATGCAGGTTGGTATTTGCACTTTCTATGTGGCTGCAGGCCTTAGGTAAGTCCCAGTGCATGTCTCTCTGCCTACCCACTTTTATCACCCGAAGCAAACAGTATGAGCTTAGTCAGTTTTAAGAGCTGTTCTAGTACCCACACCTAAAATACTGACCTAATGCGGACAGGATGCAGTTTTCTCATGAAACATTTGAGAATTGTAAGTCAAATAGATTCTAAGATACTGGTAAATATTAAAAACAAATGCTTACAAATGCTGCATGGGTATCACAAAAGTAAAAATAGAGGGATTATAGCATCTTGATAATTTAGATGACTGTAGTTCTTCTTAGAGCGTCAAACTTATTTAGCTTCAAACTTAATAGATGGCTAATTTTTATTGCCACACCTATGCATATACACACGTGTAAATAATGTTTTTCCATAGCTGTTTGATTTTTTTTTGTTTTATGTGAAGAGATTGAGAAGAAAATAAGAACTGTAGAGGAGTAAAAAATATTTAAGAATGACACTACAGGAATGTGACTCATGGTGACACAAAGAAACCATGAATATAAATAAAATTATGTACAGTCTTCATATGAATGCTCCTACACCTGAGTGATCTCAAGACAAAGATAGGAAAAATACACAAGAAGATAAGACATCTAGTCTTCAATTTAGTTAAAACAGCATGTATATGTATATTTATGTATGAGTGTATATATATATATATATAATATATGTATAAGATATACATATATATATATTTTCCCCATGAGGTCAGTTCTTTATGGGTACTCTGAGATACCAATATAGCAAAAAGACAATGAATGCACAGCATGGATCCTTAGTACAGAAAAAAAAAAAAAAAAGAACCTAAGAGCCACTAAAATACAGAAACTGCCCCCCCCCTAAAATCTATGTTTGCTTGTTAATAAATACAGCTTTCATGGTTCAGAAGAAAAATCATTTCTTTTATACAACAGTTTGCAACTCAAGTGCTTTAGCATGATAGACAAACAGACAGACAGACAGAAAGGAAACATTTCTACAGCATTTAATATTTCTATTTGAGCATATTCTGAAATATTTAATTTTTGTCAACATTTTAATCATTTACTTTTATTTGTTAAATATGCTTCTTCAAAGCATCAAGGAAATAATCTTTTAAGTAGGATGCTATTTTCTTCCAGCAGCTTTGCCTCATGGAGTAATTCTCTTCCTAAATGCAAAAGCAGCTCCCATTTGATAAAGAGGCGTGTAAGATAGATGGCTTTGCTGAAACTGGAACTATTCATCTAGAAAGCCAAGGACAAAATAAACACTAAAACATGAACTAACCCTGAGAAACAAAGACTATATTATTAGGTCTGTACAGGATCCAAAGATACAACTTTGTGTTACGAGTGTTCAGACATAAAAGAAGCAATGTGTTTGTAACACCCACACAGTGGGTATCTTTGTGTTCGAAGATGTTGTGCATGCTATCAGAGAAGAGAACTGAATAGCTTCCTCAGATGTGTACCTGGTAAGCCAGAACAATGACTATCCTGGCAAGATACACACACTGGTGAAACAGAGGCATGAATACCATGGGAGAAACCAACCCCTTTCTGGTTAAATTAAGACCCACTCCACAAGTCTGTGCTCATCATTATAAATCCAAGAGCCTATGGCTAGATGAATCATAGGTCTTAAGAGAGAAACTACTACTCTTATTCTATTAAATTGATATTGAATTAAATCAACTTCTAAGGAGTTATTGATATAGCCATAGATCAACACACCTCTTAATCCTTATTTGAGAAGCTTCTACTTCCATTATTAACACGGAGATCCTTAACTGGCCAATATATGGATGAATGCACACGCACACATGAGTGCGTGTGTGTGTGTGTGTGTGTGTGTGTGTGTATGTTTGTATGTCCTCTTAATGCCCAGGGTTACTGAAGAATAAGGGAAAGGGCAAAGAGAGTATAAGAGACAGGGGTAATAGATGAGTACAAGGAAACTATATCATCCATACACCACTGGGCAGTTGTACTTATGAACTCGCAGAGGTAACAACAGCATGTATATATCCTGTGCAAATCCATGAAAGACAAAAATCCCAGCATGGAGATGGGAATTAGGCACAAAATCCCACCTTTATCTATGAAGCTAATAGTAATTTTTAGCTGATGGGATAAAGTGGGGGAAGTTTTCTCTAGGAGTGTAGTCCCAGGTGATCTGGTCACGTTCAATGGTGAGACCACACAAACAAGAATATTTTGACAGCATATACTTGTTTTGATACATTTCAAAAAAGACACAAAGATGTGTGCGTTTCAAATGTAGATAGGTCTCAGAAGAGTTGGATAAGGGTTATGAACATGATTAAAATACAGTGGAAGTAACTTTCAAAAATTAATAATTTTGTAAACATTAACAAATTTTTAAAAATGAATTTGTTTGATTTTTGTTGTGCTAGATAACTGTATAACATCTCTGGGTATCCTGGAACTCACTTTGTAGACCAAACTAGTCTTGAAGTAATAATGACTTGCCTGCCTTTGCCTCCCAAGTGCTGGGATTAAAGGTTTGCATCACCATACCCAGCTTAAAAATGATTTTTACATATTAGTTTAAAGAGGTGAATGTTGACATTTTGAAGTGAAATTACAAGTAGAGTGCTTAAAACTAGTAACTTTCTGAGTAACATATTCAGAGACAACAGAAAATACCTGGCTTTTCTCAATGGCATCTTTGAGTATCAGAAGACAGAAGAATCATCTCTGGTCCATGTTCAAGAACATCTCGACAACCAGAAAGCCTGAGATGGTGACCAAACACCTATACATATCCATGTAAACAACAAAACCCTAAGACTTTTATTTTAGATATTCCATATCTTTTTAATAGTATTCTGTAATTTCTAGTTCTCATTCTTACTGCTACCAAATTGACCTTGGAAACCTGCTTAATTCTGTAGTGCCAACCTCATCTACTAAGGGATCCCCATTGCCCCTCCCTCATGTGGTTACTGATGAGTGCCAGATAGAATGCTGTAGAGTAAATTGAAAATGAATTATTCTTAATATAAATGTAAGCAATGAATTAATTAATATAAATATAAACGATTATTAATTTGGCAGCTCTACCCCTTTACCTTATACTAGTCTTCAATAACTTCACAGAAAAAAATAAGATTTATTTAAAATGACATCTTAAGATGAGCAATTAAATGATCTATCTTTACTTTCTTTGCTAATCTAGCAATGTCCTAGCCCTATCCCATGATACTTGCATATTATTATTGATCTGGCTCCTTAGACCCCTTTTCCAGAGCTCCAATTCCTCCATCCTACTGGCACATCTCAACTTTCTTGTCTCCTTCCTCTTGTTAGCAGACTTCCCACCCTATTCTCTGTTCTGTGTAGCCAGTAGGAAACCAGCATCTACTGATAAAGCAGAGAATAAATCATAAGAACTGTTTACACAAATTTGAGACAGGAGATTCTTGGATAAGCATTACAATGCCATGTCTGGTTTGAAACAAGATATGAAGGGAGAGAAATCAGCATTGGAATAACCCAAGCATAAACTTCATACAACATACAAAATATTATGCTACAGTTAACTGGGACCATTTTCCTTCTCTCCAAGTCCATATAATCTCTAATCTTTTTGTATAGTGCTAAATTAAGGTCTCAATCATTATATGTTATTGTGATGCAGCTATCACTGCTATTTAGGATAATTTATGCTTTTGACATGTTTACAAATGAGGTGAATAAAAGGCATTATAAAGGCAAAAATTGAAGGCAAAAAGATGAAAATATAAGACGTTAAATAAATATCCACTTGTCATGAATTTTAAAAGAAAATATGCTTAATTAAATTTAATTGACTAAATTAATTTGTGTGTATATATACCAAGTATGTGCTTGTGTGTGACTTATGTATGCTCACCTTCTCATACTGTAAGCCCAAAAAGCCTTACATCTGAGATATCCCACTTACAGAAACACAGAGATGGAACTCAATACAATAAGCAAGAGGTTTATTGATCCAGCACGCTAGGGCCATCCTGCAATTGGGATAGAAGCAATGCCCAACACTCCAAGCACACAGTTTTTATACAACTTTTGAGGGTAGGCTTTGGTAACAGCATGAATTGGTTTACACCCATTTGAGGCTTGTTCTGACCTTCTTTGGCATTGGTGGCCCCAGGCAAGTTGTGGTCTTAATCACCAGAAGGGGGAACTGAAACATTTTTGGTAATTATCTGCAATTGCCCTGCTCTGTGGCTGGGGAGTAAAGTTTGTATTGCTGGGACATTCCATGAAGGGAGCGTACATTCCTGGCAAGGTCTTTCAGCAGCCATCTTATGTTTCCTAAGGTCACACACTGCCATGCTTGAGAATGTTCCCACATTATGCACATGCAGAGGTCAGAAGGAAACCTTAGGTGCTGGTTCTTGACTTCTTTGTTTGAGACTGGGTTTCTTTTTTTTTTTTTTTTCTTCTGTCATGAACACCAAACTAGGTGGTTGTCAAGCTCACTTTGATTCTCCTATCTCTGCTTCTGACCAACTAGGAGTGCTGGGATGATAGATGCTTTTATGTATCCTTTATCAAACATTCATACGCTTTCCAGGAACTCACATCTTCACACTTTTATCCACTGAGCCATCTCTTAAGCACCTAAAGAAAATCTTATAAAATCTCACATATAAAAGCAAATCAATAATACATCTGGTATCAATATGAATTTGAAGCAGATTAAGGCAATTACACTTATAAGCTTATTTTTTTGCTTTTATGAGTCTGACTATAATATACAATGTTTAAAAACAGAGATAACACAATGTTTAAAACAAGAGAAAGACCATGTCATAATTAGACAAAAATCACATTAAGATTAGTGATTAGTATAAATCACATTAAGAATTACAGTGAAAACTGAACAACACTCTACTCAATGATAACTTGCTCAAGGAAGAAGTAAAGAAAAAAATTAAAGACTTTTTAGAATTTAATGAAAATGAAGACATATCATACCAAAACCTGTGGTACACAATGAAAGCAGTGGTAAGAGGAAAACTCATACCTCTAAATGCCTCCAAAAAGAAACTGGAGAGGGCTGACAAGCAGGTTGACAGCACATCTGAAAGCTCTAGAACAAAAAGAAGCAAATACATCCAAGAGGCGTAGACAGCAGGAAATAATCAAGCACAGGTCTGAAATCAACCAAGTAGAAACAAAAAGAACTATACAAAGAATCAACCAAACCAGGAGCTGGTTCTTTTAGAAAATCAGCAAGATAGATAAACCCTTAGCCAGACTAACCAGAGGGCACAGAGACAGTATCCAAATTAATAAATTCAGGAATGTAAAGGGAGTCATAACAATGAAGACAGTGAAAATAAAAAAAAAAA
>JADRCD010213358.1:1794-12827 GCA_019843815.1 Montemys delectorum
TTTGTAAAGCTGCACATTATTTCATTGAATGAATAGCATGTTGCATACCTGACTTCTTTAGAAGAATATTCATATTGCTTTTGATATTCTGCTATGTCTATTAAGTGGCCCAGTGTATACTCATATGTGAACTGTTTACATGGGCAAGTGTATATGGGAGATGGAATTCTAGGAATGGAGTTATTTCCGCAAGGCTAACACTTTTCCCACTTGATGAGAAATGTCCAACTGCCCTCCCCAGAAAGCCACCATCTGCATTAGATGATGCAGGCTTTTAATGCTTTTAGCTAACCAACCAATTAGCTACAAGGTTAACCTTTAATGTTAAAAGTATCTGCTAGATGAGTGGGAACTCACCAGAACTCAAGATTAAAAGGTCAGAAAGAGGGCTAGGAAGAGGGCTCAGAGGTTAAGAGCACTGACTGCTCTTCCAGAGGTCCTAAGTTCAATTCCCAGCAACCACATGGTGGCTCACAACCATCTGTAATGGGACAGGATGCCTTCTTCTGGTGTGTCTGAAGCTACAGTGTACTCACATACATGAAATAAATAAATAGTTTTTAAAAGGTCAGAAAGACACTAATCTCCTTATCAGAGTCGTTGCATAAGCCTCCCCTCGAAGTCTAAGTGGTACCATTCATTTAGTTGATACTTGAGTAACCACCCTAAGTAGTTCTTTCTAAGAACTATGGTCATCTCTATCAGCCAAGAAGCTTTAAATCTTTAGAAAACACCATACACGTGTTTCTTGGTAGTTTCTGCAGATAAAGTTGAAAGGCAATAAATCCATATATGTTTGAAACCTTCAGGACAACCCTCCATGCGGCAGCCTTCGGTGATCATGCGGAGTGCCTGCAGCTGCTTCTGAGACACGATGCTCAAGTGAATGCTGTAGACAATTCAGGGAAAACAGCGCTGATGATGGCTGCTGAGAACGGGCAGGCAGGCGCTGTGGGTATGTACTTAGGCTGTGGGCAAGAGCCGGCACTGCTCTAGCATGGACATCCGAAAGGGGCCAGTTTACTGAAGTCGCCCATGAACTCAGTCATCTCCAGCTCTTTGTAACTGTATCACTGGAGGACTACATCCAAGTAAGCTAACACTTGAGTGAAATTGACCAATGTTTAGAAACAAAGTATAATAGCAGAATCATCTTGTCTGGAAATCCCGACACTGCATTTGGGTTCAGCCTGGAGGCTGAGGACTGGTGGAAGAACACGTCTCTGCAGGGAATCCACACTAGCCCACCCAGCACCCATTTGAGTGGAACAAATCTGACAGCAAACTATTCCTTAATTACAAATGTTAAAAATTATTGTGATCCATATTCATTTATGTTGTTTTGTAGCCAAGTTCAACTGTGTGATTGGTATGCAGTCTAAGTAACTTTCTCTCGGCTTTGTCTGTAGATATTTTGGTGAACAGTGCCCAGGCTGACCTGACTGTGAAGGATAAGGACTTGAATACTCCCTTACACCTGGCTATCAGTAAAGTATGTAATGGGTTTAAATCACGGTTGTCTGCTGTTGTAATCCGAACAATAGTACCTGGGACCTCTGTCCATCTGGGACCTACATAGCATGGATTTTACTTAGATGGCCATTTCTCAGGATGCTGTCAATTGTACATGAAAATGAAGGTAGAGAAGAAAGGGGCAATGCAGTAAAAAAATTGAAAAAAAAAATCCCTGTTGCAGGGTTTCCTCCCACCTTAGACTATTTGTGTTCTTGTATTAAAGACACATGCAGTCTTTATATTTTAATATACCTTAGGCAGCACAATGCTGTTAGAATCTACCTTTCTATATATCTGTAAGTATAACCCCATTATTACTTACTATGTTTCATGTGGGCTACTCTTAGCTCCAACTAGGCAGCCCTCTGGGCCATGTTCTCTTGGCCTTTAGCCCATGGAGGTTCTCTCTCTCCTGCATGTTCTTTTTCTATCCCTGTGGCAGCTTCTTCTCTTCCCCTCTGCTCCTTCCACTAGGGCCATCAAATCTCAACCCCACATATTTCTTTTCTCCTCAGATATTGGCTGTTCGCATCTTTATTCACTGTCTTAGCTAGGGTTTTACTGCTGTGAACAGACACCATGACCAAGGCAAGTCTTATAAAGGACAACATTTAACTGGGCCTGGCTTCCAGGTTCAGAGGTTCAGTCAAGGCAGGAACATGGCAGCGTCCAGGTAGGCATGGTGCAGGAGGAGCTGGGATTCTACATCTTCATCTGAAGGTTGCTAGCAGAATACTAACTTCCAGGAAGCTAAGACTAGGGTATTAAAGCCCAGTCCCACAGTGATACACCTACTCCATCAAAGCCACACCTATTCCAACAAGGCCACACCTTCAAATTGGGCCAAGCTTATGCAAACCATCAGATTCACCAATCATAATCAACTGGAGGCAGGGTCAGTCAGTGTCCTATTTGCAGACCCATTGTCTTTGAGCAAACAGCCTTGGGGGCTCCAAATTAACATTAGAATACCAGCAACTTTAGGCCAACCCACTACAGGGCAGAATTCTGGGTTGATGGATGCCACCGATCAAAGCAGAATAACGAAGACACATTTCTTGCACTTACCACATTCTACCTGTCTTGATGCTGTTTCTCTGGTTGTAGTTTCACATTTTGATACCATACAACAGGTTAGGACATTAGCTGTATGGCTTATAAACTCTAAACAGTTTCCACTGAGTTTTGTTTGAAGGCATTGTGAGAGCAGAGCCCAGATCATGGTACTGCAAAGCACTATCCATGTGCAAAGCACTATCCATGTGCAAAGCACTATCCATGTGCAAAGCACACTGTCCATGTGCAAAGCACACTGTCCATGTGCAAAGCACACTGTCCATGTGCAAAGCACTATCCATGTGCAAAGCACACTGTCCATGTGCACTGTGATTTTTTTTTCATGCATGTATCAATCAGTGCAAAGGCTGTGGTAGATTTTTTTTCTCCCATACATACAAATGCCTATGTGTGTGATTTTCACAAAGTGAATTATATTATATATAGGTCCCAGTTGACACCACTGGTATTGGAAGTCTCAGCCATTCCTCTCATTGGCTATATTTTGTATTCATTCTCTGGAAAGAACATGGAAACATCCAAAGTGCTCAGAATCTGGAAGTTAATGTCAAAGCCCAGTGTGTTAATAGTGGGAACTACAGTGTTTTTCAGACAGCCTTACTTAAAGGAATCACTTGAAAATGCCATTAAAATCAGATTCTCACCAGGTATGGTAGTGTGTGCCTCTGACCCTAACACTCTAGAGGCTGAGCAGGGAGGAGCTCAGGGTTCAAAGCCAGCCTGGGCTACATAGTAAGACCATATCACAAAAAAATTAAGTCTAACTTGGCCTAAGATTTTTTTTTCTTTTTTGTTGTAAACAGAATTTTACACACACACACACACCCGTGTGTATGTGTGTCCATCTACTGATCCATCTGTCCATCCCAGAGACAATCAACATCTCTAACATCTCTAACTCCTAGATGATACTAACAATGGTTGTCTATTCCCTTCATTAACAAAGCCTTAGTAACCACGACCCTAGACTTAATCATTGATATTTTAATTATCAAGCATCTATTGCCATATTATGATCCAGAGATACCTGCATTTTTTGGTTAAGGAAACAACACACACAACATAGAGGTCTTGGGTGTCATGGTAACTCTAGAAGTGGATCACTGGAGTAGGAACTGAAGGCTTGAAGAAGGAGGAAAATGTATGTTTAAAAGGCAGTGCTGAAAGACCCAAAGGATGCTGTTGAATCTGCCTCCCTCCAACCCCATCACTCTCTGACCTAGCTAGGCTTGCACTTGCTTTCACTCTCTGGACATTAATTTTAAAAATTACCTTGGAAATATTCATATTAAGTATGAATATTTTAGATCAGTTACATGTTAAACAAGTCATAATAAGCCCTGTGTAGAAGCTTAAGAGTATCTTGGGCCCACTTACTTTTTAGAAAGGAATTACTCAGAAAATAGTCTTGAATGTTTTCAGGCAGAGGAAGCTGGTACTCAATTGAAAATACAATCAAGTAAGCATTCAGGAGCTTTTTTATATCTCTGTCTCATGTTTCTTGCTTTTTTTTTTTTTTTAAAATCAGGGCCATGAGAAATGTGCCTTGTTAATACTTGACAAGATACAAGACGAGAGCCTTATCAACTCGAAGAACAGCGCACTGCAGACGTGAGTGTGACAGTTGTAGCTCCACTTGGGCCCAGAGTCATAGGATTTTACCTGTATTTATTCTTTGGGAGCTTCTTACGTGTATATAGTGAAATATAGCCATATCCACCACCATTTTCCTCTTCCAACTCTTCCCAGATCCCCTTAGCACATCCCTGTCACAATTAACCATTTTTTCAATTAACCCTTTACATCCAGTTTGTGTGCATGCATATAGACTATCCACTGGAGCATGGGAAACCTACCAGTGGCTTCATCCACCAACAATGACTCTCTCCTTGCCCCACCGCAGCCCCAGCTATTGACCGCAAACAGCCCCTCAGTAAGGGGCAGGGCCTAGCCTAGTGATCATTCATCTCATCAGTGTTGGGATTTTGCCTGGATTGATCTTGTACAAGTCATATGCAGTTAAGCACAGGTTCTTCTCAGATTCAGTGGTTGGGTCATGTCCCAAAGACAGCACGCCACAGCTCTCCTCCCTGTCCTCTTCTTCCCTGAGGTGTTCCCTGAGCCTTGGCCTGTGGGGGAGGGGTGATAAAGATTCCCTCACTGGGAAAGGGGCCAGAGTCATAGTATTTATCCAACACCTATTAAGAGCCTGACACATGCTAGTCTAGCTCTGAGAAGTAGAGCAGTGGTAGGTGCCAACCTAGCTTCACCTTCTTCATGAAGTTTATGTATCCACACCTGCAGTGTTGACTAGAGAGGAATGATTTTAGGTAGAACTCTTATTTTGATATGACTCATAGTATTTGTAAGATCTTTGTTCTCCTTACCAGTGTTGCTGTACTTCATGATAAATTTAGTGAGTTTTTAGGAAACTCTTCTGGGCTTATGAACTGACACATTTGGGGAAAGTGTTTGTTTTATGTGTTAGTGTTATGTTGTCTGACTGGGAAACGTCAGGTTTATAAATCAGGTTCCCAGAATACATTTGAACAGTTTCTAAGCTATTTGTTGTAATTATATTTTAATATAATTCAGTGTAACCCTCAGTGTGAAGGATCTAAAAGCTGTTTCATCTTCTATTTTGGGAGATTACTTGTGCATTTGTTTTAAAGGCAAAGAATATTAGAGGTTTTTTTTCTTTTAAGATTGTTAAAGGACCTGGCACACTATACTGAGTGCAAGACTCTTTTACAAGGTGCTACAATTCAGTGAGACATCTATGAACATGTAATAATAAAAAGATCTGAGAGTATATGCTAATACCACTTATCCCAATGAACTGTGTGAAACAGGGACTCAAATTAGCCAGTGAAGGGCCTTTTACAGAATACAGCAGAGCTTGACTGCTTCTTCCAAGCAAGACTATCACCAAGACTGTTTAAAATGTAGACTATTTATAACACTGCAGAGAGATCTGGGCCAATCCCATAAGAATAACTGAATCAATAGTACCTGGAAAAGATATGGTCAACATGTCTCTTCTCAAAAGCAAAAATAGCCATGTGCTATTTGTAGATTCTTAAGTATAGCTTCCTTTTAGTGACATAAGTTAACCAAATGTCATTTTTTTTTTTTTTTACTAAGAATTGGTCTTCCTTTATATCAGATACCCCAAAGAATCATAAAGAGAAAATGCTTGTTAGGCTCATAGTTTTGTGTTTCAGTTCATGATTGGTTGGCCCCTTTGCTTTGCATGAGGCAGCACATTTTGCCAGGAACCTGTAGCTATTCACCCACAGGACAAAATAGAAGTGGGAAGGACTAGGATCTTACAGTGCCTTCAAAGACATTTTGCAGTGACCTGAAAATTCTCACTGGGCCCCACAGAATCTTGCAGGACCTGCCATCTCTCTCCTCCACCAAGCCTTTAGCATGCAAACCTTTGAAAGGTCCCAGATATACCACTCATAGAAACGTTATCAAAGCTGATATTCGGTGTTGTCTTTCAGACCCCTCCATATCGCTGCACGCAATGGCTTGAAGGTGGTAGTTGAGGAGTTGCTGGCCAAAGGCGCCTGCGTACTTGCTGTAGATGAAAATGGTAAGTAAGAAAAATTAAAAGTTGATACGGATTGTGTTGGTTGAAGCCAGAGGACAGTGAGAGAGATAGGGGTTGCTTAAGAGCCAGTAAGAGTTTTCTTACCCTTGGAAGTGTCTTGCGTGTAAGAAATCAATCCCAGGTAATATGTCCCATCTGTCTTTCTGTACAACACACTGTCTCCCTGTAGGCCACCATTGCTCTCTATGTTGCATGTAACATTACCAGCTGAGCATATTTCAGTCAAAAACCTTTCAGTTTGGCCTTGGAAATTGCATACACTAAGGAGTAAAAGAAACACATATCATTAGTACACACTCCACACCTCTACAGAGACAGAGCTTCACAAATCAGTTCATTCTGAGATCAACTGTCTTTGTAAAATATGTATCAGGACTCACATTCTTCATAGAGAAGGCTGAGGAACATGAATAAAATGTTTTAACTAAGGTCTAGGCTGGACAGGTTTCTCCTGTCATTTATGACTTGCCTTCCCTAAATGAGCTAATTCTTATTATAAGCCTTCCTTTCTCCTTCTACAACATTATAAAAACTAGAATCCTACTAAAAGACTTATGCACATACAATGCCTCTTAACCATGGGAAACAAAAGAGGAACTCATGGATATTTATGAATTGAGTAATTTTTGCAGTGTGACATCTAATTAAAATATTCTGGTATGTTAATGCTACTCAGTTAACTGCTTAATACAGGTACTGGAATTAGCAGCTCATGCCTATTTCTCAGAAGTAAGCAGCGTCAGTAACATCTTAGCGGCCCCATGTATCCTAGCCTGTACCCTGCTCTCTCCCCAACATGACTCACCTAGGAAGTGCAGGGAATTCTTTTAACCCTATCTCCTTTGTTCTCCACCTTTTCTTCCTCAACCTTGATCAGCACTATGTACCTTAAGCTTAGCATGAAGACGTCTACTTGTTTTTTTCCAAAATGGAGATCCTAGAATAAATGGGTGCCATCATGCTCTTAGCTCTCTCCAGTCTGTGTCTATAGATACAGGAGCTCTATGTCACTCAAGCCTGCCTTTCTCATAGTTTCCTCTGTGCCCAGTGGCTGGAAATGTTTGGAGACCATTCTGTATGACACTGCACTAATAATCCCTTCACTCATCATCTCCAGCCCAGGAATGAAGTGTTAAAACGGTGACCCTTTCATTCGTTTCCACTCTAAAGATGAATAATCTCTTTGGAGCTGAGGGTGCAGAGAGCTTTCATGTCCAGTGACGGGAGACAACAACCAGCTTTGATCAGAGCAGATGCTCCGATTGACTGAGAAAGCTCACCGCTCATTGTGGAAGGGGATCTTTGGCCAAAAGAATAAAAGTTGGATACGGATAGCAAGTCCGGCTGAAGGGCATCTCACTCCTTAGGTTGTGTGTCGGGGCCCAGCTTTCTCAGGAGTTTTTGAAGCTTCAAGACTGAATGGTAGTGTCACATAACTATGGCAAACAATCATTTGTCCCGAATTTATGGTAGTTCAGGTTTGTGGCTTTAGTTGGTGAGGTGGCTTTTTTTAAGGTCTGTGGAAATTCTCTTAAATGGTCATTTCTGACAACCAGCCTCCTGTGTTTGATCTCTTCAGATGGTTTCCAGGTGTTTGGTCTGTTCGTTTGGTTTGGTTTGTTTTTTAGAGTAGTAAATTGGTGTGTGCTTTCTATGACGTCTATATAAAGTGACATCAGTTACTGGTCTTACCCTTTCTGCTAGACACATACACATGTCATGGGAAATGGCTACTGTTGGAATGAGGGTCCTCTGCCAGGTGGGCTGCTCATTGTGTGCTCTCCGTGAGAACTCCCTCTTGGATGTCCTATTGCTAGTTTTTGTGGCTTGTGTCACCTAGGTCCCTTCCTTGCCATGTGTTTCTGTCCTCTAGATGAAGGCTGGAATTTGCCTTACTTAGGATACTCCTGTGCTTTCTGTAGACATATGAGCCAAAGCCAAACCCAGAACCTCCATGAAATGTCACACGCTCCCTGTCCCACTCAAGTCTCACCCCCAGCATGACTTGTGAAAAGTAACTCCTCTTACCTGGCATGAACTCTAACTCAGCATGCATCTCCACTCACAAGGTTGTAGGAGATGTACTGTGGAATGCCATGCAGCTCTGGATCCCCAGGACTAACCACTGCCTTGTCTGCATTTGTGCCCAGGTCATACCCCGGCCCTGGCTTGTGCTCCTAACAAAGACGTGGCTGACTGCCTGGCCCTCATTCTGGCTACCATGATGACTTTTTCTCCTTCCAGTACAATGACGGCTGTCAACTTCGTTTGTTTTAGAAAAGACAATTTGAGCAGAACGACCCTCTCCAATCTGGGTAGTAGGGTTAGTCTGTGCAGTAACAATGTGGGCTCTGAGGATGGGTACAACGAAAATGATTCTGATTCTGAAACATTCTAACTTCGGGCTGTAGAAGTGTTTCCCCCAATACCTGTGTTTCAGGAAAAGATGGAAGCTTGAATTCCAGGTTATGTTGTATTCAGGCATTTGAGGCCAAGCTTCTGGAAGCCAGCAGAAAAGCAATCAGTCTAACCAAAAGAGGGCAACTAGGTGGTAGGCTGAAACACACACAGATGGGCCTGGGTTTTGTTTTGCTTCGTGTTTTCTTTAGATCTAAGGTACTTCTGTGAAAGTCTACCTCTCATTTTAAGTAAATACAAAAAAAAAATTAAGTATTCTTCATCTTTGAGGATAATGCAACAGAGAGACAATATTCAGTCTAAAGAGCTCTTTCTTCCCACGTACTCAACAGTGAGTTCTGAGAAATGGGTCCAGGTGACGTTCATGTCCCTGGGAGGGGTGGGAAGGGGAGATGGGAAATGCCTGGACCCTCTTCTCACTCGGATGTTTACTACTTCACTAGAAGTCAAAGGTCAAGGTTCATCTTTAGACAAAATTGTCCTCTTAAGGGAGTCTACCTAACCCTGCCTCCTCTGTAGGAAGCTGTAAATGCCTAGAATTTCTTCCTAGGATCTCAGTTAAAGCTGCCAGGTGAATGTGAACATTGTTCATGCTCTTTTGTTAAACACAAATGAAATAGTACCCGGAGAAACATGTGAGTCAGTTTTCAGTGGAGTAATGGATCCCAAATTTATCCAATAACATTTCAGGTGAAATTATCTTGTGCCAAAACTTGAAACAATATGCAAGTCAAATAGGAAATTACCATTCATTTGAATTTGCTCTAAAGTGAGAATACTAACTTTGTAAGGGCATCAGAATGGCTGGTACTGTCCTTCAATAGTAGGATAGCAAATTAGCTGCTCAGCCAAGATCATGCCACAAGTGACAGTGTGCCTGAAAAGGAGCCAAGGAAATGACAGCAGGAAGCAGAAATGGTTGGTGTGGAAGTGCAAGCCAGTTGCCAGTTGTTTGGTAATGAAATCAGCATTGTGAATACTGTGTCTGCTCCCTCTGCCAAAGCCTCTAGGTCGAATGGACCCCGTTCTGCACCTGGAACGGCTGTGCGAAAAGAAGAATGAGACTTTAAGAATTATGCACATACACATGCACACGTGTGTGTATACTCATGTATGTACTTCATCAGCCAGCTATCCATGAGGACCAAAATGCTTCTGCCTAAACTGGGATATTTTAAACGTTTTTCTTTCTACATGCAAGTGAGAACTGTAGTAACTTTTCTATGGGGTTAAAATGTAATCTTTTTGCATACCAGTCTTTCTTGTATTTTATATTTCTAATGACACAGATTTCTAGTTGATGGCTTGACAATTTGTAACTGATGATGTGTTGACCACAGGTCTTTGTTTTCAAACTAGAGAATATATCTGTATACTTTGATGTAAATATGTTTATATTTATTTGAAATGAAAGAAATGCCAAGAAATACCCACTGTTTAGGCTTGCTTTCTGTCTCTGTCTCCGTTGCTCTCTCTCTCTCATCTCTCTCTGTGTATCTCATCTCTCATATCTTTCTGTCTCTGTGTCTCTAATCTCTCTGTGTGCCTCTCTGCCTCTGTCTCTCTGTCTCTTTCTTTCTGTTATGTACCTTTTTAGAATAACAAAGTAAATGGGAAAATACCCTTGACTCTGGGCTAACCAATAGCTCGGGGGTTAAACCCAGCATTTCCCACTACCACCAGCTGACCCTTGGGTTTGTCCATTGCTTGACCCCATTCTTTAGCCAATCAGAGCCTTTCTGTGTGATGAAAACTGATGTAGCAGATCATATACACAAAGGTTGCCCAAAGAAAGACCCAGAGACTACAGAAACTACACCAAAAATGACATAGTCCTGACACTTAATTGAAAATGATACCAAGTCTGGGCACTATGCCAAGAAAGGGAATTAAAAAGCAGACACAGGTCTGAGTGTTCTATTCCACTAGCTGAAGACTCAGGAAAGAAGTCTGCAACTGTAGGGCGTGAGTTTGTAGGGTTTTACTGTAGGCATTCTCTTCTCCTTTGAAGTTTCTATTTTATAATATTTTGAGAGTTTTAAAAATAATCCTATCATATCTGGACCAAACTCAGATAATGTGTTCTATCATTTTCATCAAGCTGTAAGAGACTTTGCCCTTTCTATTTTAATATCCTGGATTTAATTAAAACTCCCCTTGGTTCCTCACAAATGAAAACTTGTTTGGTAGTTTTATAAAATTGAAACTTATGTCATCAAAAAATTGTTTTACACCAGCAACATTTTGTTTTTACATTTTTTGTGTAATGTATCCCTCCCTCTGGTCCTTTTGTTTAGGGCAGGTGCATTTGAAACAAGTAGACAGACCTACTAATGAGCAGCAATGATCTTATCTTTAGAGGATCCTGAGGATTGAGGGAGCGCTCACTTTGAAGAAGTGTGAT
>JADRCD010213358.1:13227-24047 GCA_019843815.1 Montemys delectorum
TATGTATTTAGTTATCTCATAAATGTTTGCAGCATCACTTTCTGAGGGGAACATGTTTTTAATAGTCTTAGTTGCCCAGTGCTTTTACCTAAATGCATTCTTTTTAGACTGTATGTTAACCACAGCCACAAGGACCATGTTTGATCGCACCTCCCTAGTCACTGGTGTCTGCATATCTTTGGTAAATTCATTACTATCTCCAAATTGCCTAAAGTCCTAGTAAATAATAGCTCAGGGGATTTCTATTCATCACTACTAAAAGGGCACCATGGCATGCTTTGGTACGTTGGGCAATAAGCAGTTGCTTGACTGGTCGCTTTGGAACAAGAATACAGGATGGATTGCTGCACTGTTGAGCAGCTTGGTTTGTGCATCCATCGCCCTTGTTGAGGAGCTCATCCCTTTGTGGTCTTGTAACATGACGTTAGAGTGCCTTTTTATATTTGTATATCCTAGAAATGGTCTGTGAAACATTTTTGTATTTTTTCATTTGAGTGTTATTGGAGCAATATAATCCTCGTGAGTTTTCCTTTCTTTGAATGTACCAAGTGTCTCCTTTCCTATTCCTTTCCTTCTCTGCTTTGAAGTGGAAATGCTCAAGTTTTCTATAGGAACTATGTTTGACTTTGCAGTACTAAAATGCTTTCTTCTGACAGAACTGTAAACCATAGGTCAGTATTATAGGGGAACAGCGTTTTAAGATAGTGACAATCTGAGCGTGTTTGTAAAATGTAATTCTGTGTGTTTCCTGCACAGTGACCTGGAGACTCAATGCAAGTATCTTTTGTTTAGTGGTTTTGTCTACAGACAGCATGTGCAATCTATCCTTGCAAAGCACGGTGATACACATCTTGTGCCAGTGTTACATTTTGTAAAACGTATTTGTAACAGCATAAACTATTATGTGATGACTTCAGTGGGATTTTTGTCTGTACTTTAAGATGTAGATTGGAGTTGAATGACTTTGAGAAATGTCCCCAGTGTAAAAATGAGGAAAAATGGCTTTCGGTTCAGTGAAGGACTTTGGACCGGTATGACTTTTCCCAAGCACAGTTTAATACTTTCCCAACTACTGAATGCCCTAATAATGCAATGGAGTGCTTACCTGTAATATACAATGGACATGCATTCAGATGGTTATTTTTTACAAATAAAAACGGTACAAATATTGTTGTAGTGTGTGTGTTCTTTCATTTTTCAAATGTATGCTTTTTCCAGATTATTCTAATTTAAATCTTTGCCCTACCTCAACACCAAACCAAATTAATTCTGAAAATAATCAAGAAAGCAACCTCTAGATTTGTTAATTATGCTTAAATTGTCACATTGGATGGGAAAAGATTCATTTATCTTTCATAAAGAAGTAAGCTGAGTTATAATGAAATGCATGCGATAAGCCAGAAGCAGAAAAACTGTGCAGTCCTAAGGACTATCAGGCTTGACTTAGTAGCTGTGATTGAGCTTGATGTTGCTCTAAAAGTCCTTGTGGTGAGAGGGATGTGTAATAAGTCACGTCTATCAAACAGAAGGAGATCACATAGCTCCTCAAACTTGTGAAGCCTATTTTCTGCACTGCTGTCACCACTCCTGTGTGTGGCTTGACGACAGCTAAAGACTCGGCCTCCACGTCATCCTTAACGGTAGAATTAGCTGTGCTTCTCCACCTGTCCTAAATTTCTCCCCTGGATTATTAGCTTCAAGAACAGTGCCTGGAAAAGCCGAAGAGCAGCCCTAAAGATCGCGTCTCTAGCTAATGAGAAAGAGACTTGGGGCATATGGCTTTCCCAGGTACCTCAAAACACAGCATCACGGAATATGTGCCATCTTAGTTCTTAAAGCCCCTGTTGCCAGCTTTTTCATGAAGAAACTGAATTTCAGAGATGTTCTACATATGCTCAGATTCACAGAGTTAATGGTATAAAAACAGGATTCATGCTTCTGGGTACTCTGTCCTCTGAGCCACTCTGCAACTTTGAGAGGTTTCAGTTACTCCTAATCCTTATTTTTACTTTCTTATTCTTTTCTTTCCTTCTTTTTTTTTAAAGACAGATTCTCACTATCACAACCCAGGCTGCTTAGCTTCCCACTCCCCATCCTCCTGCCTCAGCCTCCTGAGTGCTGGCGTTAACAGGTAGCACCACCATGCCTGGCATAAATGCTGGTCTTTCTTATTGTTTGGTTTCCTAAGAATGACAAGCACTGAATTTGGGCTCTTAACCACAAGAAGTTGCCAACTATGGAAATATCAGGCAGGAAAGACAGTCATCAAAGAAGTACAGGTTGTCTACCTGTGACGTACTTGAAGGTCAATGTAGACAGGGCAGGGGCTTGTCTCTTGTTTGGCAACAGAATCATCAGGGACTATTGCAAGAATGCATGTGATAGAGTGGTGTAAGTTAGCCATCCAAAAACCATGGGCTGAGGAGAGAGAAAAGATAGAAGAAAGCAAAAAAGGAAAAGTCCCTAGGAAGGGTTTGTAGAGGCTGTGAAGAATTTTTTTATATATAGGAAATATAGCATGATGGTGAAAGAGAGATTCACATGAGAGCAGCAAGGAGCTTTGAAAGGGACAGGAGGTTTAGGCTTGGAAACAACTGTGGAGTAGGCTTCAGAACATGTAAGACTTAGAGCATGAACTTTAAATATATGACTATCCTTACGGACCTTCTTACCAGATGCCAAGATACAGGCACAGACTAACTTGAAAGTAGAGTTTGAGCAGGGAGAGAGCTTTGCCAGATGAGCAGGTGTAGAGGAAGGGTGGTGGACTACAGTGTGACTGTAAAGGTCACAGATACTCCAACCCAGATCAGTAGACGAGCTAAAACAGGAGGAGGTGATGCAGAGTTTTTAAAAGGGTACAATCAGTGGGCCGGAGGTGAAGAGCTAGAAGAGTTGTTGAGTTGTGGCACTAATTGGTGAGCTGGCTTTGGGTTCTCAAGGGGGAACGGTCACAAGTTCTGAAGTTCCAACAATGACAAAACCCAGGGCACTGGCCATGGCAGTGTGTGGTTGGGGGTGATTAAAGGAAATGCATTGGAGGGGGAAGCCAAATCCTGGAGGAGTCAAGGGAGCTGACAAGATGGCTCTGGTGGTACGGGGTACCCACGCATGAGGAACCCAAGCTTGGATCCCCAGCATCCACTTAAAAGACAGGTATGGTAGTGTACATCTATAGCTCTAGAGGTGGGTAGACAGAGACAGGAGGATTCCCCAGACACCTCTGGGTAGCCAATCTAGTCAATTGGTGAGCTCTGGACTCTGAGCTCAAGAAGAGACCCTGTCTCAAAAAAATAAGGGAGAGACCTATAAAAAAAAAAAAAGGACACCTGATATTGACACCTGATAAGGACACTCTGTCCTCTAAATGCACACAAAAACATGTGCATGTGCAACTGTACATATATGACACACATATATACTATACACATATAGACACAGAATTTTAATTATTAAAAATAATTTTTAAAATCCCAAAGAGGGACAATATGACAAATGGCTCGAGCCATTTAACACACAATTTGAGCAAAATCTATGAGAAAATCAGGCTACACTGCAGCATGTACTATTCAGTTCTTTACCAGAAAGTACACATACTCAAACCTGACATTGTCAGACTGAAGACTGCTTTTAGGATTCAGCTGAAGCTTTTAAAGGGAAAGGGTCATATTTCTGCTAAAAAGAAAGAAAAAAAAATTAGCCTTTGTCTATGACGCAATGGCAGGTTTTAAGATCATATGATCTAACCTAAATGTGTTTTTCAGGCTCCTCAGAAAACATGACAGATGGTTGAGAGCTGTAGAAGGAACAAAAGGAGTGTGCAGCTCTGACAAGCATGTTAGAGATAATAATAAAAGATTTAACCCTTCCCAGGAGCCCTCATAGAGAACAAAGGACTAACATCACTGGAACACAGTGAAGCTTTTGAATTGAAAATTAAACGTGCTTTAAAATAATATGTTTTTCTTTAAACATTAACTTCTAACTGAAAAAAATAATGTGGGTTCTAATTCCTTTGCTTTTTTTTTTCAGAAATTGTTTTACTTCCAATACTGTTTTTATTTTACATGTATTTCAGGTCTGAGATTCCTGGCTTATTGTATTATGATTTAAAACCTGTATAGATTCTGTTACAGGACCATTACCTATTAATTCATTGAATCTCTGCTGAACTTCATTCACAAGAGGCTACTCTTCTGCATGTAAATTTTGATCAGGCTGCCGGGCACATTTTGTTTTGGCATCGAGGCTGAAACCACTGATAAAGGGCCCAGTTGGTGCCATCTGGGGGCTTGCCTTGTGATGTCACAGCTGACACCAGAAATTAAATTGAGAAAACCAATTAATTTCTCACAATGTATTTCAGATATTGAAAAAGAAATGCCTTTGAAGCGTGCTAACAATATGTCCTAGAGATAAGAGCATTTCTCCTAGTATGTGCTAATGACCTATCCTCACTACCCATGCCACCAGCCTCACGGTCTGAGTGTGAGGTGGATGATGCAGTTCAGGGGATATGCTCGCTAAATGTCACTTATGATTAGCACTTTTGTGCCACAAAATGAAATATCACCTTATTTAACTGCTTACTGTTTTTCATTTGGAACAAACAATAAACAGTCAGCACTCTGGGCTCCTATGGTGTTGAATGCTTTAGATACAAGAGGTGTAGGAGAAAGGGACACCATTATTGTCTCCAAGAAGATATGGCTGCCTAATGAAAAATTTGGCTTCAAACATTGTCAAATATATTTTTTAAAAAAATATATACCCTTGGGCCTTCTATATATGGAAAACAAATCGCTTGACACCCCCCCCCTTCTCTCTGTAGCCTTTTTGTTTTAAAATGAACACTATTGTATGACTTAGCCTCTGGGTCAGTATATAGGATGCTATAGTTTGGATGAGGAATGCCTTCCCAAAGCTGATGTGCTAAAGGCTTTGCCACATCCTGTGGCACTAGCAGGAGGTGGTAGACCATGGAGGAGGTAGAGCATAGTGGGTACTCATTGAGGGTATGCCCTTAAAGGGGACGCTTGGGGACCCTAGTCCTTCCCATTTTTCTTTTTCAGTCCCAGCCATGTGTGAGCATGAACTCTGTCACATGTACCCATCATGATGTGATGCCTACCCAAAGCAAAGGGACCAATTAATCTTGGACTGAATTCTCTAAAATGCTGAGCCAAAAGGATCAGCTCTTCTTTGTAAGTTGATCATCTCAATTGTTGCAGTAACAGAAAGCTCACACACAAATGGCCTACAATAGTGAGTTTGGAAACTATGACCTGTGTGCCCAAACCAGTATCTATTTAAAAAAGAACACCAGCATTAGGGCCAGCAAAGATGGCTCCATGCATAAAGGCACTTGTCCACCAAGCCTGATGGCCTGACTTCTGTCCCTGGAGCACACATGGTAGAAGGAGACAACCAATTCCAAAAAGCATTCCTCTGATCTCCACACGTGTGCCAAGCATATGGATACACACACACACACACACACACACACACACACACACGCATGCACGCACGCACGCACACACACACACACACACAAATATATTTTTTAAAAAGAAAACCAGCTTTTTTTGAGATATGGTTGACATGCTGTAAAACTGACTGACCCCTTTAGAGTATACAGTTCATTGGACTTTAGTAATTTTTTAAAGTTACATAATCACCACCACTAATTTCAGAAAGGTTTTGTTATCTTAAAAATAAGCCCTATGGAAGATGCTTGAATCTCACTAAGAGGGTAAATAAAGTAGACATTTGAGGTAGATTGAGGGAGGGAACCGGGTAGAGAGGAGGTGGGGAGGGGAACAGGTTCAAGTGTGGGGATGGGGAGAGGGCTGGGAGAGAGAATGGGAGTCAGTGAGGGGGCACCTCTAGGACAATTGAAGACCTGGGGTGGGAGAGGCTCCTGGGGATTTATGGAGGTGACCCTAGCGGGGTGGGGGGAAGGAGGTGTCAAGGACACCCCATGAAGACCTACAGAGTCAAGTATCCTGGGCCCATGGGGATTCACAGAGACTGAACCACCAACCAAGGAGCATTCTTGGGCTGGACCTAGGCCCCCTACACATACAGAGCCAGATAAGAAGCCTGGCCTTCATGTGGGTCCCCTAACAATCGGAGCAAGGGGCTATCTCTGACTCTGCTGCTTGACTGTGGAAACCTTTCCCCTAGCTGGGCTGCCTTGCCTGGCCTCAGTGGGAGAGGAGGTGCTTAGTCCTGCTGTGGCTAGGGCCAGGGTGAGTTGCTATCTGCAGATGCCTCCCCTTCTCTGAGGAGAAAAAGGAGAGGGTTGGGAAGGTGGGCTGGGAGGGGGGACAACCAGGATATAAAGTGATTAAAAATAATGAGCCCTATGCCTATTGCCAGTTTTTCTCTGACTTTTCTCTGTTTATTCTCTGGTACCTACTAGTTACATTCTATCTCTATGAGTTTACCTATTCTGGGTATTCACATAAATGAAATGATAGGGTGTGTAGCTTTATGTCATTGGTTCTTTCATATTTTAGCACAAGTCAGTACTTGATTTCCTTTTAAGGCCAAACAATGTTCAGTTGTGTAGATACACCTAACATTGTGTTCTTCTCATTCTTTGATTGGTGGACATTTGAGTTGCTTCAGTTTTCTTGTGGGGGTTTTTGTGGCTATATTCGCTCTTCTTGGAAAGTCTGTTTCTGTCTCTGGTATGAAGGCATTGCTGGCTTTAGAGTAAGTTTAGAGGTTTCTAGATTGCATGGGAGTACAGCTTCTGTCTTCAAATTCTCCTTAATGAACATTAGCTTCCACTGAGCATCTTGCATTCAGGTTCCACTCTACCCCCAACCATGCTCTATTCCCAAGCACCTCTGTGCTGTCCCTCTGGGATGCTTACAGTGGTAGCACAGGCTGACCTGAACAGGATGAGCCTGGGCTGCAGGGAGAACTCATGTAGGCCCTATGAATGGGCTTGGGCCTTTGGGTTAAGAATTCTAGCTTCTTTTTTCTTTATATTAAACTAATAAAATTTATTTTAAAATACACAACTCAGTATTGACATTTTTTAAGACATCAAAATAATTTATAACAGTTAAATACCTCTTAAATATATATGATATTTTCTGAAGCTAAAAGTAACATGCACTCAATCACTTTTTAAAATCTCTTTGGAACATCAAACATGATAGAAGTAGGAAAAAAACATCTCTTATAAAGTCCTCTATGGAAGGAAATTGTGACAAGTTCCTGATTAGACAGAAACCATTCCATCTCCAAGGGAGAATACACAGTATAACTGTGGCTTCATAGAATGAATTGGGTAGTGTCCTTTCTGTTCTATTCTGCGGAATAGTTTGAAGAGTATTGGTATTAGGTCTTCTTTGAAGGTCTGATAGTATTCTGCCCAACAAGCAGCTGAATGAGTCAGAGCAGATACTTACACCCAACCAATGGACAGAAGCCTTGGACCCCTGTGGTTGAATTAGGGAAAAGCTGAAAGAAGCTGAGGAGTAGGGTAACCCCATAGGAAGACCAGCAGTCTCGACTAACCTAGACCCCTGAGATCTCTCAGATACTGAGCCACCAACCAGGCAGCATAAGTTAGCTGATAGCAGGCCCCCAACACATACACAGCAGAGGACTGCCTGATCTGGCCTCAGTGAGAGAAGATGCACCTAACTCTGGAGAGACTTGAGGCCCCAGGGAATGGGGAGGGCTGCTGGGGTGGGGTTGGAGGGACATCCTCTTAGAGACAATGGTGGGGGCGAGAAATGGGATGAGGAACTGTTGGAGGGCAGACCCTGAGGGGAATAACAACTGGATCGTTAAAAAAAAAAAGGTTAAAGATATTTTTTAAAAATTAAATAAATAATAAATTTTAAAAGACCAATAAATTAAAATCCACCTATATATTTATAATTATTTGTTTGTCAGATGGTCATAGACAGATATGATGGAATTCATATTATTTAGGAAAGATGTATAGCAAAGTGGTAATGGGAAAATGACATAATGCTAAGTGAGAATATAAAATGTAAAACATGAATTTGTTTTCTATCACAATATAAGTAAAAAAAAAAATGACTATGCCTAGGGACAAAGACAAGAATATAGCAGAGTAACTAAAATGTTGATTTAATCAAGTGACAGAATTGTGGGGAAAGTTTTCTATGGAATTTTGGTCTTGATTGTTTTTCCAATAATTTTTTTTTTAAAGAAAAGAGATTGGAATGCATGACTGGGAACTGGGAGGTGAATCAGTTATTCTTCCTGCTGGGAAACTGATCTGTGCTCTGTGGCCAAAGACAAATTAAGAACACTTGGAGATGCTCCAGTGAAAGCCACAGGAATACTAAGCATTGAAGAACATTTCCTTTTATGAGAAATAAGAGAACTTAAAAAGCTTAAGGTCTCCTTCAAATGTAAAAGACAGATGGAGCAGTAGTTTCTCATACCCTGTTCTCTTTGGCATTTTGTAATGCTTAGACTAGATCTTTAGCAGAATAACTATCCCCAACCCACAGGCCTATTGCTGCAGAGTAAGGCATCTGAAGACACCTAGGAACCATCGTGTTAAAGGGTAGCAACAGCCTCAGCTCTCCACCACAGGAAGAAGTTCCAGGCAGACACAGGAGATGTACCCTCCTTCCTCTAAGCAAGCAAATATAACTTATTCTGAAATTACAAATTTAGGAGGTAGGTACTTGTCTGAACAATATGTAGTAAGTACAAATTGACTAGAAAGTCCCTATGAATGGAGACTTTTAAAATGAAGTGGTCTCATCACTCTGGGATTGGGTTAGAGAACTGTCAGATGTGAGCCAATGGGCTGCATATGTGGTTATCTTCATCATTCTTTCATTGTACAAAATATATTTCCCCTGTTTTATGAATAACCTGTTGTCTCTACCATATTTGTTATTACCAGATTTACCCTGTATCCCTAACCTGTAAACAAAACCACCTGCATTTCTCAATTTCTTTGTTAACGGTATCCAATCAGCTTTAAGACCAGTCTTGGCTGCCCGTCCTAGGTACCCTTTGAACTCATTACCTAACTCCCTTATCTATTTCTCTTCCAGCTCTCATCATAGGCTTTCTGTATCACTGTAAGCCCAGTCTTTTGCCTGCCAGCTTGCTTGTTTTGATCCTTTTTCCAAATTGTTGCCCCAAAGTGTTTTTAAAATTCAAGTTCTTCAATCTGAGGAAGTATCTACCATCCCTCCATCTTTATACATTGATGTATCCATGCCTTTCCCCAAGTGTCCACCCTTCATTCAAGATTCTGCTCCTACCACTTCATGACGATAGGGCTCAGTTTTTCAAATGCAGCCTGTTCCAAGTCACCTCCTCTTGAACTTCTACTCAAAAGTGAAAGAAAAAAAGTGAGTGCATCTTCACTTACATGTTCAGAGTGTGCCTCACATCCCACACTAGCAGTTTTGATTCTGTCTTTGTGATTTCATGATTCTGAGTGACAAAAGTGACATATTTACATATATTTACATAACCCTGATCTTCCTGAAAGGCAGTTTCAACTGGTCTACCTTTGAATCTTTCCTGGGATGGAACAATAAAGAGTGATGTAAAGCCAGAACAGAAAGGGTGAAGAAAAAGACAAGTACCCAGTGAAGACAGCAAAACACATTGACAAATGAAGAGTACAGAGAGGCTGAGTGTGGCTAGCAAGGTCAGGGAAGGCTTGAGAGGATTAGCACAGGAGGGCCTCTGGGAAATCAGAGTCTCCAAATACAGTGAGTTAAATTGAGACTCTCTTAATATTGTTTGGAAAGCACAAACACTGGAACATAATTTAAATTACCACTTGGAAATTATATTGTTTTCCACATGAGACTAAGTTATAAAAAGGCAGGCTTTACCTAGAATACAAGTGTTTCTTGGCTTCTTTTCCCCTCAATGCTTATTTTGACAGTATGACCACAGTTTAAATATGGATAATGGACTCAAAGGGCCTTTCTAGTAGAAGCTTTGTTCCCAGGACAGCACTGTTGGAAGGTTCTGTGAACCTCAAAGACTGTTGATGGGCAGACCTTGGGTCATGAAGAGCAGGCCCTCCGCTGATTACGGGACTCTAGTGCATGACGTTAGCAGATTCTTTAGCCACATCCTTCTGCCATAATGTGCTACCCTAACCAGAAGCCCAAAGAAATGGTGTTAACTAATCTTGGACTCTTACTCCAGAAGAATGAACCAAAATATCCTTTTAATAAGTTAATTGCCTCTGGGGTAGTTCATTATCATAACACAGAGATGACTAGTTCAGATATTCAATGTAGTTCATGATGACTTGACAAGTTAATGTACGAGTGGCATACATATATGTTGCATGTAGTTTTAAAATGCAAACTAGCTCCTAGCCTGGTCTTAGCTCTGAGATCACGCTGCCACTGGCTCTGCTTCCATCCTGCCAGCCCTTTCCTCCAGCTGGCACTGCTAAGCTGCCTTCCTTCCTTCCTTCCCTCCTGAGAATACCTGGAGATACCACTCCAATTCCACCAACCAATGCCCCAGCAGCCTGTTTTCTCCTGCCCTCCTGAGTTGCTATGGATAGAAAACACCAGACAGCCTTAATATTTTAAAGCTAGCCAGATAACACAGCATCTACAGTCCTAAACTCATCAGCTATCTTAATATCAGAATTCTTCCAGTGGTAGCCTCCACCCCATGTTCTCATAGCCCCAGGCCTACATGTTGTTAGTCTTCCTCTCTCTCAAGCCTGGCCAAAAAAAAAAAAAAAAAAGCTCAATCTCTGTCTCGTCACCTCCTCTTCCTCCTGGGACCCAGAAATCCTCCCCTCTGTATCTTTGTCCAGC
>JADRCD010213359.1:0-12589 GCA_019843815.1 Montemys delectorum
GAAGAAAAATGAAAATATATTCATATTTACCATCTTCTCCAAAGCTCAAGTCCAAGCAGATCAAGGACCTCATCATCAAACCAGATAGACTGAATCTAATAGATGAGAAAGTGGGAAAGAGCCTCAAATTCATTTGCATAGAGGAAAATTTCCTGAACAGTATATCAGTGGCTCAGGCTCTAAGATCAACAATTGACAAATTGACAAAAGACCCTGTCAATAGGACAAAATGGCAACTTATAGATTGGGAAAAGATATTTATGAACCCTACATCCAATAGATAGTTAATATCCAAAATATACAAAGAACCCAAAAGGTTAGACTGCAGAAAACCAAATAACCCTATTACAAATTGGAGAATAGAACCAAACATAGAATTCTCCACTGAGGATTCTCGAATGGCCAAGAAGCACTCAAAGAAGGCAATGGGGATGGGATATGAGGTTTCTTGTGGTGGGATTGGGGACAAAGAAAGAGGATAACAATTGAAATATAAATTTAAAAAAATCCAATAAAAAATGAAAGAAAATGTTCGATATCTGTAGCATCAGGGAAATGCAAATCAAAATGACCCTGAAATTCCACCTTAAACCAATCAGAATGACTAAGATCAAAAACTCATGCTGGTGTCAGCTCATGCTGGTGAGGATATGGAGAAAGAGGAACAGTCCTCCATGGCTAGTGAGTTTTTAAACTGGTACAACCACTCTGGAAATCAGTCTGTTGGTTTCTCAGAAAATTGGAAATAGATATAACTGAAGACCCAGCTGTATAACTCTATATAGACCTTGCATATATCCAAAAGATACTCTACCATACCACAGGGACTCATGTTCAACTATGTTTATAAAGGCCTTATTTATAAAAGCAGAAGCTGAAAAAAATCCCAGATGTCCCTCAACTCAAGAATGGATACAGAAATCGTGGTTCATTTACACAATGGAATACGAACCAGCTATTAAGAACATGGATATTGTGAGGTTTGCAGGCAAATGTATGGAACTAGAAAATATCATCCTGAGTGAGGTAACCCAGATCTAAAAGGATATGCATGGTATAATCTTACTAATAAGTAGAAATTAGTCAAAAAGTATTTAAGAAGTTTAACAAGCAGGAAGACCAATGTGAGGATGGTTCAATCCCACTTAGAAGGACAAAGAAAATAATCAAGGAAGGCCTAGCGAGGGAGGGACCTTGGTGAGAGAAGGGATTGATTGGGAGGGGAAAAGGAGAACGGGATCAAGTGTTGAGATGTGGGGATAGGAAAGAAGCCCAAAGGGCCAGTAGAATGAATGGAAATATGCAATCTCGGTTGATGACAGGTACAGGGAGGGTCCCTCTAGAGAGACATACCGAGACCTGGGGTGTGAGAGACTCTCATTACTTAATGGAAATGATTTTAGATAAAATGCCCTAAAGTGAGGAGAGGAATTTGTAGCATCTACCTCCAGTAGATATACAGTGCCTTAAGTGGAGGGATGGGGCTGCCACCCCTAGTCAAAATTTATGACCCAGAATTGTTCCTGTCTAAAAGAACTGCAAGGACAAATATTAGAGAAGAGACAGAGGAAAAGGCAGTGCAGTAATACACCCAACTTGAGATCTACTTCATTGGGAGGCACCAAGGCCTTACTCTATTACTGATGCTATGGTGTAATTACAGACAGGAGCCAAGCATGTCTGTCCTCTGAAAGGCCCAACAGGAGCTGACTGAGGCAGATGTAGATACTTACATCCTTCCCTTGGATCCTTCTTCCTTATCTGGACTGCCTTGTCTGACCTCAATAGGAAAGGATATGCTTAGTTTTGCTCCGAACTCATGTGGCAGGCCAAGTGGTACTCATGGGTGTTGCTCTCTACTCTTAAGGTGCATAGGGTCTCAAAGAGACTAAAGCAACTATAATGGACCCTGAATGTTTTTTATATCTCAGTGTTCTTGTGGGACTCAGCAGTGGGAGTGGGGGCTTTTTTGGTATTTTGCCTCCTTTTCAGATCCCTTTTCTTCTAGTGAATTTTGTTCAGCCTTGATATAATAAGGCCTAACCTTATTGCATTTTGTTATGCCATGCTTCATTGATATTGCTAGGGAGGTCTGGTGTTTGTTTGTTTGTTTGTTTGGTAGGAAAATAGAGGGGAAGTTGATCTGGGGAAGAGAGAAGTTGGAGGGTTTGAAAGAATAGTGGATGTAGGCCAAAATGTGGTTGGGGTTTAATATACGTAAAAATCAAAAGAATACAATTATATAAAAATCTAATGTGACTTAATACTTTTTTGAGTTGAAGATTAGTTTATAATAAGTGTGATTAACTAGGTGAAATTTTTCCATTGGAGGGGAAAATGAAGTAGGAAAAGGGGATAAGATAAACAGGCCAAGTTCAAACAGGCAAATCCAGGCACATCTCCAAGAAAAAGCCTGGCAAATGTGTCACACACATTTGCTTCAGAGTTGGAGTCCTGTGTGCCAGGGCTGATGGTTCCTCTTCCTGTTGTTTTTTTCTTAATTACTCTTTCACAAAATTTTGTCCCTATTTGTATATAATATCTCCTCCATATAGAATACATATTTTTATTGTACACAGTGCAGATTGTTATTAAATGTGCATACATATATACAATATACTTAATCATATTTATTTCATTATTCATAATCCTATCCCTTCTTTTACTTTCATCCTTGTGTGGTCATATTCCACTCCAATTTTCCTCCCTCTATGCCCAGGACTTTTTTATTCTTTAATTGCTTTTTGAATACTTGAGAATTTATAGATATGATATTGGCATTTTCAAACCTGGTATATTTTAAATAACATGATAACTTTGAAAAACAGAAAAACTACTGTGAAGGGTGTTGTTCCCCTAATTTCTTTCTCAGCCAGTTTATCATTTGTATGAAGAAAGGCTACTTATTTATTTGAGTTAATTTTATATCCAGCCACTTTACTCAAGTTGCTTATCAGCTGTAGAAGCTTTCTGGTAGAATTTTTGGGGTCACTTGTGTATATGATTGACCTTGACTTCTTTGCCAATTTGTATTCCCTTGATCTCCCTTTGTGGTTTTATTGCTCTAGCTAGAACTTCTGTTATGCTCAGGTCTTGAGATTCCCAGAAGAACTCTAAGAAATTAAAGAGCCTTTTATTCTAGTCAGACTCAGATTAAAAAAAAAAAAAAATCTTCCCACTGCTCGGGTTAGGAGTTTGACCGCGTGTCTAGGGCTTGACGTTTTTATACAAGTCTAAGCAGGGATTCTTGGACCTTGGGGTGACACAGGGAGGTGACAAAGGAAGTCATCCTTCAAACAGGACATCCTTTGTTCAGGCAGTGGGGCAGAATTGAACAACTAGGAGGGGATACTCTTCTAACCCTAGAAGTAAATTCGTAGTGCTATCAGGTACTAGTGTGTTTATACAAACTGGTCACAGCTGTCTGGGAATGCTTAACTGCCCTCCTCTCATGGCCCTAAAGTCGGTTACATATCTCTTCTAGGATATTTAGTCTTAACTTCTCTCAAGGACCAGAGCCACTTGCACTTCTTTCAAGGACCAGCACCACTTGCACTGAGAAGTGCTAGCCATCTATCAGGAAGAGTGCCAGCCTCTGCAACATGGGGGCTTGAGGGACTTTGTCTTTTGTCTATTCTCCAGCCAGTATTCTCTGTCGCTCTGGAGGTGGGGTTCGGAAGTGGGGTTCATTAGGGAGTGCCACTATGAAAACGGGGAGAGTAATATATTTCGGTGTCAGGCTGGGCCCTGTCTAAAAAGGTGGGGAGTGGTGGGGTGCTCTGTGTGAGAGGTGAGAAAAAGCAGAGGGGAGGGGAGCTCTTCAAGGGGAGATGCTGAGGCAGGCTTCCCGAATCTTCATTCCCTCCGCTGCTAATGACTTTAGAGGCCAATCTTGGCCTCTCTAAAATCCTAGATTGTCTGTGCTGGCTGATTGATTGGGAACTCATCGCCCTCAGTTGAATGGTCCCCAATCTCTGCTTCATATATTGCAAAATCTTATTAATTATGCATGGCCCAAAGATGAGCAGGAGTAAAATAATAGTCAAGGGTCCCGTGATTGTGGAGATGAGGGTAGTTAGCCAAGGGGAAGAATTGAATAGTGAATGATACCAACTTTTAGAGTTCTCTCTTTCCCTTTGGAGCCTACCTATGCATTATGTAACTTTAACTAGTGACTCCCTAATGACTCCAGAATGGTTGACATAGAAACAACATTTTTCATGAAAAGCAGCACATAATCCTCCCTGTTGTAGGAATACTAAGTCTAGCCCTTGTCTGTTCTGCAGTACCACTTCAGCCAGAGAGTCTACATTGCACTCTAGCTGCAAGATGGATTTTTCAAGGCATTGGATGTCCTCATCTATGTCTGCTTTCAAACTGTTGTAATTCTTTTCTTGTAACGTCAGTACCCACTCTAGCTAGCCCTGCCCCTAGAATTACAGCTAAAGTCACTGAGATAGGTTCCCTTTTCAGCTTCATGAGGTCTCCTCCAACATGCCCTACTAGGCTTTTTAGCACTATTTCTTCTGAATAATAGGTTATTTGTGGTACTAACTGGACTAGAATACAGAACTCCTTTGTGGTAGAGGAATTAAGAACCTCTCCATGTACACATGGGGTCAATCCTGTCAAACAAACCCACCATGTTTGCTTGAGGGAGGGGGGATAGGGATAATCTATTGGAATGAACAGTGGGTATTTTTCAATTGCAGAGGTGCTGATATAACTAGGGAACGTTCCCTGTCCCGATATCATCTGTAGAGTTAAAGCCAGGCCTTCCTGGGATGACCTCGGTGCAGTGTACTTCTCAGACGCTTCATATCTTGATATTAGTCCGATACTTTCATAAAAAGAGGGTCTAGCATTATAACATAACCAGCAAGAGGTGGTTAATTCTGGCTGGGAGACATTCAAAATTTGGAAGGTCTTTAACATCATTGACCGGAGGGGGTCTACTGGTTCTGTGTATGTCAGGAAGAATTCTGGAACTGAAGAACTCTGTGGTGGGGTGGTTGGAGGAATAGTAGCTGCCAGTCTGTGGGAGGATTTTGACACAGGTTTTTCCTTCACCAGCTTTGGGTTAGCCAGAACCTGATTGGGTCCTACAGCTATTGGCAGGGGGTTCACAATTGGTTTTACCAAGAGTCTAACTGTAGAGGTCAGGGTTTCTCCCCTAGATAATGTAAAGCCAGAGACCCCGTGATTTTTCAGTTTCCCATTCTTTTGCTTGCCTCCCCCCTGTTGGTGAACTTAAGTAACACTTTGGAGCCACTCCTTATTAAGTGGCTGTGTTGAGTTCTTTCTTTCATATCTTCCATCCTCCGTTCTCCATGACTGAAGTTTCACAGCCCCCAAGAGGCACAAGAGAATTGTTCTGGCCCCCCCCACATGTGACAGTTCTCTCCCCCCTGAGACATATATAAAAAGTCTCCCATCTACACTACATTCATACTTGGGGTATGAATGTCATAAGGTCTCTGAGTGTCAGGCCGTGAGTTATCAGCCAGCCGGCATAGATCAAAGGTCAAATCTGATAACAATGGAGTCCCACACGGCCTTTTTGTATGGGCCAGTTGGGCACGATAACCAATCTCAGGATTCTCGATTGTCCAGGTCAGGTCAAAATGCTAGTGTGGGTTTCTGGTCTCTGAATGGAGGTGTGGGTTGGGGGCAGCAGTACATACAGTTAGCAGAAACAGTAAGCCTAAGACCTGGTTAATTTTAGCTTGAAAGGATTGATGCCCCTTTGAACTTTCCATTCTAGTGGCAATGGTGAAGTTAAGTAATCTTCTTCTGGGGAGAGGGGATTAACTGGTCTCATATGTGTGCAGTGTGCCCAGGCAACAATCCTGTCTACTTTAATGGCAGTCTGTGTGGTCAGCAAGACAACATAGGGTTCTTTCTACCAGAGCTCTAGCACTTCCTGGCAAAATCTTTTTATGTACACCCAGTCTCCAGGTCGAAACTTGTATGGTTCTGGAACCAGGCTTGTTTCATAGAGGGCACAGAATTTGTACCAAACCTGTTCGTGAGCCCATTGGGCTGTTTTGACCTTAGTTATTAATTTATCATCTTTCAATTTTGTAATAGCTGCTGACTGAAGGTTAGGTACAATAGGAGTGGGGACACCATATATAATTTCAAAGGGGATCAATTCCATCCAGTAAGTAGAGTTCCTCACCTGATACAAGGCAAAGGAAAGACGAGCTACCCAGTTTCTGCCACTTTCTATGGCTAATTTGGTTAAGATCTCTTTTAACATTTTATTTATTCTTTGTACCTGCCCTGAACTTTTAGGTTAGTATGTACAATGTAATTTCTAATCTGTCCCAATAAATCTTGATATACCTTGGCTTATCTTGGACACAAATGCTGACGCATTGTCTGACCCTATCATATGAGGGAATCCATACCTGGGTAAGATATCTTCTAGCAACTTCTTAAACACTACCTTTGTAGTTTTAGCCTTTGTTGGAAATGTTTCTGTCTATCCAGAGAAGGTGTCCAAAAACACCAGTATGTACTTGTAGCCTTACTTTCCTGTTTTAATTTCTGTAAAATCAACTTCCCAGTAGGCCCCCAGTTTCTTACCTCACAGAAAACTTGGATGTTTGACAGTGTTGTGGGTGTTGGTTAATTGGCAAGCTTTGCATCTTGACACTATGTTTTTGATAGCATTTTGCATGTCTCTGAAAGTCAGCTTAGATCGTCTCACTGAGTCAGCCATCCATCTCATTCCCATGTGAGTGACTCTATGGATCTTCCAGAGGATAGATCTTGCCAGGGAGGTGGGTAATATTAGCTTATCTTCATCTGTCTGTCACCAGCACTGGGCTCATGGGCTGATTCTTGGCCCATCTGATCTCTTCTTCCGTGGAGACTGGGCATTCTGGTAGGTTTGAGTTTGGGTGGTTCTGGTAGAGTCGCAGCCAACACAACGGTGGCTGTTTTTTTGTTATTTCAGGGTCACCTCTTTGGCAGCTTTGGCAGCTAAGTTGTTACCTCTAGCCACTGCCATTATTCCTTTCTGATGGCCTGGACAGTCTATGATCGACACTCTCCCTGGAAGCCAGAGGGCTTCGAGTAATTGTAGGATTTCATCTTTGTTTTGATAATTTTTTCCATCTGTAGTTAGGAGCCCTTTCTCCTGGTATATGGCTCCATGTATGTGAGCTGTTACAAATGTATATTGACAGCCAGCCCTTTCCCCATGATAAGGGCCTGGGATAGTGTTATTAGTTCAGCTCTTTGAGCTGAGGCACCTGGGGAGAGACTGGGCACAAATTACCTCTGTTTCCGTGGTTACTGCTGCTCTTGTTTTCCTCTGCCCCTCCCAAATGAAACTGCTTCTGTCTGTGAATCAAGTCCACTTTGCTCCCGGCAGAGGGGAGTCCTTTAGGTCAGGTCATGTACTGTGTACTTGGGCCAGGATTTCGTTGCATTGGTAGACTAGGTGGTCAGATCAAGGTCAGGGAGAAGGGTCGCAGAATTTAAAGAAGCAGGTGGCTGGAAAGTAACTCAGCCAGGGTTAATTAGTAAGGTCTAATAATGAGCCATATAGGCATTACAGAGCCTCTTGTCTGGTGGCTGTTTGAGTATGGGGGGTAGTAACGGCTAAAGTTTGTTCCAAAGTCAACTTACCTCCATCTTTTACAAGTAATGCCGTAGCTGCAATGATATGCAGGCAAAGTGGCCATCCTGCTATCACTGGGTCTAATTTCTTTGACAAATAAGCCACAGCAGTTTCCACGGCACCAAAGTTTGAGTCAGGATCTCTCTGGCTATTCCTTTCTGTTCTTCTATGTTCAAATGAAATGGCTTAGTAGCCCCCAAAACAGGAGCTGACAGTAGGGCCTGATTAATTTTTTCAAAAACCCTTTGATGATCTTGAGTTCAAACAACATCTTTGGCTTCTCTTGTGGCTTTATATAAAGATTTGGCTATTTTGGCAAAACCTAGAACCCATAGTCTGTAAAAGCCTGTGGACCCCAAGAACTCTCTTAACTGTCTTGGGCTCTGGGGGGTAGGTATGCTGAGAAAAGTCTCTTCTCTTGCTATAGATAGCCACCACTGGCCCTTTATAATATAGCAGAGATAGGTGACCTCAGTCATGTAAAGCTGTGTCTTCTTCGCAGATGCCTGATATCTCATGTCCCCCAGAGCCTGTAGGAGATTCTGGCTCCCTTTCTTGTACCCCTCTTTGGTTTCTGCTGCAATTTAAAGGTCCTCTACATACTGTACAAGACTTATGTCTGGGCTATTGACACTGTATTTACCTAAATCCTCCTGTAAAGTTTCATCAAAAATATTGGGTGAATTCTTGTAGCCTCGAGGCAGGTGGGTACAGGTGAGTTGCCCATTAACATCTCAGGATCATGTCATTTAAAGGCAAAGTATTTATGGCTTTTGGGGGCCAAGAGTAAACTTAAGAAAGTAAATTTTAGGTCCAGAATAGAATACCATTTCTGATCTGGAGGTAGAGAACTTAATAAGGTATAAGGATTAGGTACCATCTTGTGGATGGAACTTGAAAATATCATCCTGACTGAAGTAACTCAGAGTCAAAAGACATACATGGTTTGTATTCAATAAGTGGATAGTAGCTAAAAATACAGAATACCCAGGATACAATCCACAGAACTCAAGATGGTTAGCAAGCTGAAGGGCCCAAGTGAGGATGCTTTAATCCTACTTAGGAGGGAGAAGAAAGCAAGGAGGGATTAAAGGAGGGGTCCTGGATGGAAAGTGGAACAGGGAGGGGGATAGAGGAAAATGGTCAGGTTTTGGGGTATAGGATTGAAACCTCGAGAGCCAGCAGAAAGAATGGAAACAGGCAACCTCGGGAGGTAGGTGGTATGGGGACCCTATAGAATGTAACAGAGGCCTGGAAGGTGAGAGACTCTCAGGACTCAAAGAGATGGATCTTAGATGTAATGCCTTAAAGTGAGGAGAGGAACTTGTATAGTTCACCTCCAGAAGAAAGACAGGGCATCAAGTGAAGCTATGGGATTGCCATTCCACAGTCAAAAAATTCTGACCCAGAATTGTTTCTGTCTGAAAGAACTGTAGGGACAAAATTGGAGAAGAGTCTGAGGGAAAGGAGGTCCAGTGACAGGTCTCAATTGGGAGACAGCTCAAGGTGAGGTTCCAAGGCTTGGCATTATTACAGATGCTATGGTATGCTTACAAACAGGAGCCTACCACTACTGTCCTCCAAAAGGCCCAACAAGGAACTGAAAGATTCAGATGTAATTATTTACACCCAACCAATGGTGGTGACACCTGTGGTTGAATTAGGGAAAAGCTGGAAGAAGTTGAGGAGGAGGGTAACCCTACAGAAAGACTATTAGTTTCAACTAACCTAGACCCCTGAGATTGCTGAGACCCTGAGCCACCAACTAGGCAGAATATACCAGCTGATATGTGAGGCCCTCAACACCTATACAGAATAGGGCTGCCTGGTCTGAAAACTCAGTGAGAGAAGATGTACCTAACCCTCTAGAGACTTGAGGCCCCAGGAAGTGGGAGGTCTGGTGGCGTGCAGGTAGAGGTCTGGGGACATCCTCTTGGAGACTGGGTGTGGGTTGGGGGAGGAGATATGGGATAAGAAAGAGTCAAAGGGAAGACTAGGAGAGGGATAAAGATTGAGCTGTAGAAAAAGATTAAAGAATAAAAAATAATCTTAAAAAAAAGAAAAAAGAAAAAGAGAAAATGCATACAGAACATATTCAGCATCTACATTCTTGTGTTATAAAAATCTTAAAATAGTTGTTTTTATCTTGGACTTCTCAGAAAATTCAAATCATAGTGATTGAAGAGGTGGAAAAAATAGAAATATACTTTAAAAGTGGAATGAAGGACTTGATTAGACGTGGCGTTGCAATTAGGATAATATTTGGAGACATGCTGAAATTGATATTTATGACTAGATATATTCTAATATTTTTGAACTTGTTGGATATTTTTCAATAATATTGTTTTTAAGGCCATTTGGGATTTTACAATTTAAAGATATATCTTTATTCCAATCTATTTGCATATATTTCATTTTTAATCTATAGATAAAGAAAAAATCAAAATGTAAGCATATAACAGGAAATAATACACATGGAATTTTGTGTATTTTAACAGGCGTTAAGGACTTCCTAGCTTGGAATTAAATTCCTTTTTCTCTTACAAATTTTAGACAGTATCATTTTACACATAGTACCTTTACAATAATAAACAGTCTGTAGCATATAATAAAAACAAATTAAGCTTTCAAAATACTTACCAGGCATTGCTTTGTTTTGAGAACATAATTTGTTTTTAATGTGTGTATTTAACAGAGCATTTTCTTTTCCGTTTTGAACACTTGCAGATTGTTTTTACTTTTGTACAGACCTAAATTAAAATTTTGCTTACAATTGAGTACATCTTTTTTTAAACTTAAATTGCTTATTTAATCCAAATTAAATTGTGTGCCTGAGAAACCCCTTCCAAGAAATGAGCAAGTGCCTTTATTTTAACAGAGATCAAGTACTTATATTTAAAAGTCATGTGAATTGTCTCTTTGGCAATTACCTGAAACCTGTCTCTGAGCTTTTGACATTAAACACTTAATCTCTGTTTCTTGATTTTCAATTAGTATGTTCACTATCCTACTCCATATTTGATAAGCTGATTAATGAATCACCAGAGCAATTTCAGTTCTGTCAAAATAATGGAGAAGCCATGATATTTGTTCTTACTAACTAATTTTAACATGTTAATTTGGCCTCTGAGGCAGAGTTGTATACTAGGATCATAAGGAAGGATGTGGACTGGGAGGGAAAATAAAAGGTTCAGTGTCTTCTAAAACATACTGGAAAAGATACTGGGAGAAAATTAAATGTGAACATTCCTCAAAGTTTATAATACTCTTACAATATTTTTTGGTAATTCTGTAATAATGTTACAGAATATTTGGACTTCCAAACTGCTTTAGTTCATAAATGCTTTCTTCAGTACTACCACATACAAAGAACAGCTTTTATGATTTTCATTTGGAGACTGTATGTCCCCTCCTATTCTTCTAGGAGCCAGTTATTCCTGATGAAATTTTGTTTGCTGCTATGTATACAAGGGCTAGAAGACAGAGATCACAGTATTTCAAAAGATTTTTGCATGGCAGAGAAAATATATCCTTTAAAGAGCAGTGGAAGCAAACATGGAAAAAAACTTGCATGGAAAATCTTAGCACTAATGAAAAAAATCTCCCCTTTAATGTTTCAGAGTGGTGAATTAAATGTAGAGATCCTCATGTTTAAGAGGAGTTTTGCACCTGCATGAAATGGTCTCTGTGTAACATGAGTCAATGAGCGGACAGGCAGAAATGAACTTGTTTCTTTGGGTCAGAAATACCAGAAATACCCTGGCCTCCATTGTGGACAACTGATGAATTATGACATAAATAGTGCAAGTAGTTTTATGAGCACCACAAACTTAGAAAGACTTACAACTTTAATGAATGTGGATGATATTTTGAAAACATCATTCTAAAATTATTACTGACTAATTTTAGTTTTGCCAAATCAGAAATTTACAAAGATGGAATTCTGTAACCCAGTATTGCCACTAAGCAATTCTGAACCAAAGTTCTTTTTATTCCTAAAATATCTTGAAGTACCCTGTAACCAAGCTGAATATCATTAGTTAATCTCAAATGACAGACCTCATTCTCTGATTTCTAATATTGTAGCATTTTGGCTACATGGGAACCAACTCTTCTTCATCCCCTACACAAATGTATGGAGTTTGTGATATCCTTTAACAAGTCTCAGTTCTTGAATGTACCTGTTCACTGTTGGCTGTCCTTTATCAATTGCCATTTACTCTTGCCCATTACGTTTTCCACATAATTTCCATTTCTTTCAGTGACTCTTTTTACCCCTTTTCTCTACTGGAAATAATGGAGTATCTCATTGCAAATGGACAAGTCATGTGCAAGTTGTCTCTGACCACAGAGAACTTCTCTTTTCCAGAAGTACCCTACTCATTGCCTACCTATTCAATCTGATCATTTCTCCTGAAGCCTTTCCTTATAAAAGAGCACCATGTTGTTGTCTACCATGGTTATTACTATAAAATATTTCTTAATTTTGTATCTCTGTGTTGTACCATGTTAAATCATTTATTACATCCTGTTAAAATGGTCTGATTACTGATACTTCAAAATAAAAAAGCTCCATAAGCAATAGTTGTACTTGAAGTGAAACAATCTTCCATAGACCATATTATTAAAAGGGATTTATGTGTACAGTTCCATTTTACATGTACAAGACAATGAATTTTCAGTTTAAACACAGGAATTAGTTTTCAGTGCTATGTTTCATTCCAGTTTTTAATTGTCATGATAATTATGCACAGAGAAACCCTGTCTAGAAAATAAAAAAATAAAAAAATAAAAATAAAAATGTCATGTGACCCTTTGGTACATGTCCAAATTGCATAGTGTCTAATCAGGATAAAGCTCATTAATCGCTTCAAACATTGATGGTCATTAAACCTTTGGAGATATATATATTTGGAGATATATATATATATATATATATATATATATATATATATA